>CM051275.1:28759298-28881798 GCA_027921565.1 Artemia sinica
GGTCAATCTTTTTATTACCCGACAATCACCTCTTTAACCTTCATTTATTCCTAGTCCTTATCGATTTAGTCTTCTGAACGGCATATTTTTTTCCCCACCTATTCTTGCACTCTAAAACTCTGAAAAACCCCATAAGTTAGTTCATTGTGCTAACCTTTTTTCTAGGACACTCAGCGTCATCTACATAATCTATTTGTAAGAAGAGTTTAGATGATTCCCCTACTTATGATCCTGCTCACTCATACTCTCCGTCGTGCTCCAAAGGGGCAAAGCCTTTACAAAAGCCTTTAATAACCTTAATAAATGAGAGGATACGGACACAATCCCTGCCTAACTCCTGATTTAACACCAAGACCAGCTACTAACAAAACCCCTTACCTTGACCGCAGCAATATTGCTCAAGTACATTAATAGTACCAATCACTTCCTTTTATGTTACTTATTTGGTATCTTAGGAAGCGCAAAAACTGCTAGCCTAAGGTAAAGGAGTGATGTTTTGCACAATGTATTATTTTTTTTTTTTTGTGGGGTTAGAGACCAGGGCACTTTCGTATCGAAAGAGTTGTCGTTAGAAACTTCCGAAAAGAGCTCATTGTCGATTGGAAACTACAAGGCTAGTGACCTCTTTTACTTTCTTGATATCCTCGAAAGTAATTGAGAGGGCAGGCCAAACTAAATCCCCTCCCACGCCCACATTTCCCCAAATACATCCAATCAAATTTTAACATAGCAATTTTGTTCAACGTTAGTGGAAAGTGTCTAGTGTCATGGCCCTGGGGTGCCATTACCATATAAGGTTTATATACAAAAGAGGTGATCATTATAAACTTCGGAGGGGTTCATTGGGACTGGTAGTCGTTCAGAAGTTCCAGCGCTCCTTTTTGAAGATTCAGAGGTGATTGGAGGGTGGGTAACCCCACCCCCATACACCTAGTGTATTTTCCTGAAATGTATCTAATAGAAGTTATTTAAGATGGCGCATTTAATTGTCCCGTAGAAAACTCAAAAATAGGCTCATTCGAATCGGACATTGAAAAGGGATAATGCCTTTTTCAATAGTCAAAAGGTAACTGGAGGGCAACGAGCCCCCCCCCCCTCCCCCCCCCCCCTCCTCACCCCCCTCCCCACAACCCCGTCAATTCCAAAAACGCAATCTAATAAAAATTTTGAGATTTGTCATTTTGTTCAGCGTTAGTTGATTAGTTTTTTGTTGCAAACGTCTGGAATATTCTATCTTTTGAGGCTGACACCCCCTGCCACCCTTAAAGCCTGTGAGTCTTTACCCCGAGGGCATATAAAGTTTACAAGAAAATAAGAGTGGGTCTTAAAAACTCCAGGGGGGGGGCCCATTTGATTGGAAATCAGATGTTCTAGTACCCTTTTTGAGTCAAAGTGATCGGCGGGTAGCCCCCCCCCCCAAGTCGTATGTTTTCACAAATGTATCTTTATAGAAATTATGTGAGATTATACATTTTGTTCAAAAAATAGTTCCAAATATCAATATAATATAGCATTTGGGTTGACAGAAATCCTCAGAGGATGGGGGTAAGGGTTGTAAGTTATGCCCCAGGGGCCATATAAGGGTTTTAAGGAGGGGGTGTCGTGTGATCTATAGAAGAGACTCATTTGATTGAAAATGTATAGTTCTAGTTCTTTTTTACGATTCAAACATGATGGAGAGCAACTAGGCCTCCCCCCCTCCCTGACATCTTCTTTTCCCGAAAACATCAATTGAAATTGTGAAATAGCCAATTTTGTTACCAATTATCCATAAGATCATATAACAATATCGTTAGGTTGGACGCAATCACCGCCAGAGCCAATGGGCAAGGTTTTGTAAGCTATGCCCCGGGGCATTTAAGGTTTTATGGAACGGGTTTGTCGTTTAAGGTTTTTATGAACGGGGTATATCTTATAGAAATTACGAGATAGCCATTTGTTCAAAAATAGTCCAAATATCATATATAAGGCATTTGGGGTTGACAGAATCCCTCAGAGTATGGGGGTAAGGGTTGTAAGTTATGGCCCAGGTGCATATTTACGTTTTTTAAGGAGGGGTGGTCGTCCGTGAACTATAGAAGAGACTCATTTGATTGAAATGGTATAGTTCTAGTTCTTTTTTAAGATTCAAACATGATTGCGAGAGCAACTAGGCCTCCCCCCCTTCCCTGACATCTTCTTTTCCCGAAACACATCAATTGAAATTGTGAAATAGCCATTTTGTTACCAATTATCCATAAATCATATAACAAAAAAAACAATATCTTTTAGGGTGGACGCAATCCCCAGAGCCAATGGGCAAGGTTTGTAAGCTATGCCCGGGGCATTTAAGGTTTTTATGGAACGGGTTTGTCGTAAGGTTTTTTTGCTTGAATGAACGGGTAGATCTTCATAGAAATTACGAGATAGCCAGTTGTTCAAAAATAGTCAAATATCATATAATAAGAAAGCATTTTGGGTTGACAGAAGTTGTGCCCTCAGAGTCTGGGGGTAAGGGTTGTAAGAGAATATGGCCCAGGTGCATATACGTTTTTTTTAGGTGAGGGGGTGGTCGTGTGAACTATAGAAGAATCAGTTTGATTGAAAATGCTATAGTCTTATCGTTCTCTTTTAAGATTCAAACATGATGGAGAGCAAACTACCCCCCCCTCCTGACATCTTCTTTTCCGAAATGCATTTCATTGAAATTGTAGAAGCGTTATAGCCATTTGTTACCAATAGTCCAGAAATCATATAACATACATCTTTAGGGTGGTACGCCAATCCTTGCAGGTCATTTAAGCCAATGCGCAGGGTTTGGTAAGTTTTGTGAATGCCCTGGGGCCCTTTAAGGTTTTTATGGAACGGGTTGTCGTATATCACTTTTGAATCGGAAGAAGCTCATTTTAATTGGACCAGTCGAATATGTTTGTCGTGCCTCTTTTGTTTTTTTGAGGTTTATGAGACAACAAAGAAATGGAGGGCAAAATCAAAAATAGATTTTTAGGTACTTAATTTAAGGCGCTTTCCAGAGAATGCTAAAGGTAGGAAGTAGTATCGTATCACCAAAGGCAATATGTGCACTACTGCCATCCTACTGTTTACTGCTACATCCCTACTACTATGCTTCTATGGATGCAACTACCTTGTAGGTTTTGTTGAAGGGGAGCATTGAGATGAAATTTTGAGGGTCAATAAGTAGATGAAGATACAGGTTAATCAAAAGGGAATAATCTGCAATGTCATAGCATGGCTAATTGGATATTAAGTTTTGAAAACTTCCAAGGACCTGGTGTGAGAGGATGGTGTACTGACTGAAAGGAAATTAATACTACTAATGCTTTGTAGTACTACCGCGATTCGTACTTTACTAGTAATGTCACACTACTGCGTTCTAAGATTACTATTTACATCTATCGCCTAAGGCTATGACGGTGAAATTTTAAAACCATTTGATTTTGAGGAGGGAAGGTTTTTTATGACCTGGGGGAATCACAAACACACCGTCTGTATGCCAGGTTGTTGAAAAGAGAGAGGATGCAACAACAATATTTTTATGAACAGTTTAGTAGTTTGTGATGTTGAAAAAATACCAGGGCCTTTTGTGAGGGATGCTGAACTAACCAAAAGAAAAATATTTTCCTCCTAATGCTACTGCTTCTACTCATACTACTACCACTGGTTACTATTAATTACTACTGCCACCTCAAGCTTAGCTACTACAATTTTATTACTACTGCTGCTACTACTACTACTAATACTACTACTACTATTAAAACAAGGATAATAAGGCTGAAAATTTTGGGATATATAGGAAACTGAGTGGAACTAATTCGAACACACTATGCCACATAGGTTGTTGTCAAGCAGACGCATCATCGACATCCTTCAGGAATGTTGACGGTATTCAGTTGAATGGAATTGATGAAACTTTCATCGTGTGTTGAAGGTGAAATGTTGAAGAAGATACCCCAAAGGTGATATGCACATACTGCTACTAATGAGCTGCTCTGCTTGTCTACAACTATTGCGACTGGGGGGGCTGGGCAACAAAGCTATTAAGGTGAAGATTTTAAGGAATATTTTGGCGGTTTTGAAATAAATCAAAACAAACTGTGAGCATGTGGGACTTTCAAAAAGGTGACAAAGCAATGTCTGGAAAGAACAACTTATATTATTAAGTTGGACCTTGAAGTAGTTAGTGTAAGTTGGGGGGATTTTGAACTAGCCAGAAGGCAACTATGTATAATACTTTTATTATTACCACTACAGTTACTGTAGCTAATGACGGCTAAGGGTATTAGGGTGAAACCTAATAGGGAACGCTTAGGAGTTTTCAATTAAACGAAAACAATTGCATGCATGCAGGTTTTACAAAAAGAGTTATATTAGCAACATCGAGATAGTACCACTCTATAATTACAAGAAACATTATTGAAATTAGTAAAGGAGCTAATTTGATTGAAAAGTAAAAGTTTTAGTGCCCCGCTTTTTTTAAGAGTAAAAGGAGATTGGAGGGCGCCTAAACAGCCTTTCTCTCATGCCCATTTATTTTCCAAAACACATCAGTAAAAATTTTGGAATTGGCCCATTATGCTATATAAAACTAAATATTGATTTAAACTAAATCAAAAGGCATTGTATTATGGTTGCCAATAAGACACCTCAGCAATATATCGAGAACGAATGGGGGTATTAAGTTTGAAACTTTTGGCGCTACTACTATTACTACTTCTGCTCTTACATTTCAGTAAATAAAAAGAGTGTAAGTGTATCCAGGTTGTCATGGAGCATAGATAGAACTCTTTTGGCAATGATATTAAGCTTTATTTTTCAGGTTAAGTTTCAGAAGTTATAAAATTAAAAAACACTATTTGTGTCAGGATTGAAAATTGTAGATAATGTTTCTCCAACGTACAAATAGCGACCCAAACTATGGATTCGTGTTGAAAAAAAACAAAAAAACAATAAGATATAAAAAAAAAAATTTTCACATGGTAAAAGACTTTGTCAAAAAAAACGAACAGAAATTAATTAAATTTTTTTTCACAAAACAAGTTTTTCAGAGAAAAGGAAAGAGCTCCATTTAGGCAAAAAAAAAAAATGAGCAGAATAAGGTTCAAATAATCTGCCAAGCGTTAAAACTACCACAAACCACTATCAATAAATAAATTAAACTCAAAACAACAGAACTTACAATAAATAGCCGAGTGAAGTGAAGGTGAAACTCAAAACGAGCAGAAATAACATGAGTAAGGGCTGATAACCCCCATGCCTTCTCAAGACCAGAACATAATTTTGCGATTTAATAAAAACAAAATAAATTTTAACGTTCATAAATAAAAAAACTATCAAAATTTTAAAGTTTTTTTTTTTTTTTTTTTTTTTTGTTTTTTTTTTTTTTTTTTTTTTTTTTTTTTTTTTTTTTTTTGTAGACAGATGATTGTTCTACTGTAAACTGAAAGCTTACTATTGTTACCATATCAGATTGTTATTGTGTCAAAAATTAAAACTAAACGACTAGCAAATATAAGATAATATAAATTAAGTCTAATCTAACAAGGTATATCAGTAATCTGGACAAGGTGAGGAATTATGGTCCAAGGTTCTTTGGTCCTATCCTTCTCCTGTGGGACACCTCAAAATCTACACGATTTTACTGTCATTTAACTGTTATTTTCAACAATAATTTGCCAATGTTTTGAGCTTTTTCTAAAATTCAAACCTAGGAATTCTGGCCAGGACAAAATCTTGGGAAACAAGACTTTAGGACATCTCGTGATGGCTTCGTGGAAATTTTATGTCAGATCTGGGGGACTTAACCAGACCCCTTCACTGATTCAAAAAGTTAGCAGGAATATACGATTCGGCTATTCTGGTGTGATGCGTATCAACCGCGACGTGACCGACAAGGCGAAGTTTTTTTTGATCCAGCCAAGTTCAAACGATATGTTGAGAGTAAGAAATAAAAGACACAGAACTCAACTATAAATGATGACCAGGGTGAACAGATTGCCTTTATTGTCGGACAGTTAGCCTTTTAGTGTTGGTTGGAACTTCTCTTGAAGTCAGCACGTCGCCCTTCTCTTTATGCCTCATCATCCGTTACATCCGGTAGGCAAGGACCTCTGCTCGAGAAACTGAATTAACCATATCTGCAAAGGCTTCAAGAGTGGTTGAACAAAAATAGAAAGACAAATCAGAAAAACTTGAGAACAAAAAAAGGGGAAGTAAAAAAGAAACACGCTCAAGCCATACGGAAAAAGAAATAGTAGATGATATTCCACTCTGACGCTGGTTTTTTCTCATTAAGTCCCCAATTGACCAACTGACTTCTCTTATACAGATGGCAGGAGCATGAAGAAGAGGAAGAAAAGAATTAAAATATAGCTAAAAGACTACTATGTTGGTAGCATACGATACTAAACCTGGATCAACAAGTCTGGTGTATCGCAAGGGTGCTTGACTTCCCTAGGGAAACCTGTTCGGATAAATATCTTCGCTGACTGAGCCTAGCCGACGATTCATATGAATGGTGGAGATCACATGACGAAGACGAAGAAGACTACGTCTTTACCGGACTAATGAAGTTTTCTTTAGCTGGTCCCTTCCACTCTACCGTCACTCAAATACGGCCCGTCGTCAGCTTGCATAAGAAGAATACTTAGGGCCTGCGAGTTATCAAAAGGTTGCTTTGTTGACTCTCTCTGACACTAATTGAAATTAACTAAAAAAAAACTTTTTCGACAAATAAGTTTTTTCAGAGAGAAGAAAAATAAAGAACTTCATTAAACAAAAAATGAGCAAAAATAAAATCAAATAATCTACCAAGCGTGAAACTACTAATAAATCAGCATCGATAAATAAATAAAACCCAAAGCGAACAGAAAATTACAATAAGTAACCGAGTCAAAAACTCAAAACGAGCAGAAATTAACATAAATTAGGCGCAAAAACCCCTATGGCTTCCCAAGGCCAGAACATTAATTTGCACTTTACTGAAAAAAAATATAAATGTTTTTACTTTTATAACTTTAATAAATTAAATAAATTAACATTTTGATTACTAAGTATCAGTATATGTATATTAAAAACTGATAATGCACATTCATTTGTATTTTTTTCAGTAGAGTGCAAATTTTGTTCTGGCCTTGGGGAAGGGCATAGGGTTTTTTGCGCCCACTTATGTTAATTTCTGCTCGTTTTGATTTTGACTCGGTTATTTATTGTAATTTCTGTTCGTTTTGGGTTTCATTTATTTATCGATGCTGATTTGTGGTGGTTTCACGCTTGGTAGATTATTTGATTTTATTTTTGCCTAATTTTTTGTTTAATGGAGTTCTTTACTTTTTCGTTGAAAAACTTAGTTTATGGAAAAAGTTTTTTTAATTTAATTTCGTTTTTGTTTTTATATGGACATTTAGTCTTTTCAGGGAACAAGAAAATAATACTTTAAATCTTTCGTTTTGTAAGACTTTATAGTTTAGCCTGCTATTTGTATGCTGGAGAAAAAATTTTCAGCAATTTTTAACAACATACACCCTTTTAAGTAAAATCTGCGACACAAATAGTATTGTTTAATTTAGTTTCATACCCTCCTCTAGTTGACCCTGAAATGGAAAACATGATGCCTTTCGCAAAAAAAAATCTATTTACTTTCTTGATAGCTTGGATACACTTACGCCTTTTTTGATTGGTTGAATTTAAGAACAGAAGTCGCCCCGAAAGTTTGAACATAATACCCTCAGTCGTTCTTGGGATATCTGCTGAGATGGCCTTATTGGGGATTAGAATTATCACAGTGCATTTTGATTAATCTTAAGGCAAAATTTAGTGTTTAAACATAATGGGCAAATGGGAGGGTGGGCATGGGTAGGGTGGGAGTGGAAGGGGGATTATTTTGCCCTCCAATCACTTTCGACTATTAAAAGGTATTGGGGTGTATGTACGGGTGTCGCCACTTATTGAGCAAAAATGGCGCAAAAAAAGGTTGCTATGCACTTACTCGAAGGGGGGGGGGGGAGAGAACCCTGCCCCTTGTCGGCCCAAAATGTTAGTGAGATTCCCGCTCTTACCCCAACGGTTCTGCAAATATCGGGCTTGGTACTACCCTATTTACAGTATACCCTGTCCCAGGGTATGATAAACGCGATCGAGTGGTCAAATGGCCACTTTCTAAAGCAAATGTACCCGCCTTGGGTTTACGGCTAAAATCCCTACTCTCTCCTTTGGAACAACCCTCCCTGTCAATATAATAATGGACGGTACCTTGTAGCTCTATTCCTACCCTGCCTGGGTTACGGAAATAGTACACAGTTTGTAGAAAATACCTTACTTGTTATTCTTCCAAAAAGGGTCACAAATACCACAAAAATATATACATCCCCGACTGGGGTCCAAACGCAGACTAAAACATAATAATAATTTTTACAGCACTGTTTGTATGGGTGGACCTCCGCTTGGCCAGCCAATCAGCTACATCCTCATTCAAAACCCAATTTTTACCTCTTAGATTTATCTTTCAATGACTCCCAAACCAGGAAGTAAAACGAAACTTGGTTCACAGCTTACCTATTGCAAAAACCACTATCGCTTAGTAACGGGAATTTAACCTGTCTTTTGAAATATACTATAAGCAAATGTAATTAAGAAAACGAAAACAGGTCATTTATCTGAAAGGAAAGAAACAGGGGTGGAACCCCAACACCTCCCCCGTAAGATAAATGACCGCCCACGCGCTACCGTGGTCCACCCTTACAAACATAAACACTTAACTTCAACTTTACAAAATCCTTTGCCTTCTCTCTTCCACCGCTTGGCTCTGGAATCTGGATCGGTCGTCCTCGACACGTCCCCCTACTGTAGGACCACCATGGTCTACATCGCATAGTATCCGCACTAACTTTTGAAAGTTGAACTCTTCAAGATTGGTAGGTAATGATTCGTGCGCAGCACAATTCAAAACAACAAATTTTCTCGCTCTCACGAATTTACATGAGAGGAGCAGAGAAATCAGTTTCTGGCACATGTGATGATGCCAGCCATCGTGAAAAATTGGCTGCACTAGCCTCTTAATTTCCATCTGTGGAAACAAGCCCACACATCTCAATCAAAAAGTAAATTGCCCCTTGGCATAATTTCAAATAATCTAAGGCCGAAAAATACAAAGGCCTGTGAAAACGATAAGGGTACTGGAAATGAAGTAAAATTTTTTGCGAACCATGAATCGCCTTTTTTCTGGGTTCCCTCCCCCGGGATAATTAATTGAAGAATACACGTTGATGCTAATTGAAGATGAAACTTAGATACATCTCCCACTGAATACAATTTGCCGGAAATAATTGTCGGTTCCCATGAAGAATAACAACTATGATTAGGGTTACTGGACAAAGGTTTGGGTGAAGTATGAAGTGACTGAGAGAGAGTACCCCCCAAGGACTCCAGATCAGAAAGGCAAAATCTCGGTAAAGGGATCACAACTTGTCCACCAGTTGTTGCATTGAGGAAAGGGCTATCTTCCGCGACTTCCCGCAGGGGATCTTCCCCAGGGATTCCTCCCCCTCATAAGGAACAAACCCTCTTTTGAGCTGATCATACCAACATCAGGTTCCTTTCCAAGTTTTTTTCAATCCGAATCGACATTCAGTATTTCCCAACTTTCCCCCAACCCGTTGTAGGTCATTCATCTCTATTTTTAACCATCTTCCTTTTATTCCCCATGGGTCTTTGACCTTTTTTCCCCTTATTATCCATGTTTTCAAGGCCAAGCCCATCCAACATTTTATTTTTCTCCCTATTATTTATGTTTTCAAGGCCAAGCCCATCCAACATTTTTTTATTTTTCGCCACTGCAGGCTGAATCTCCCAAATTGTGTCTCTTCTTTGCATTCCTCTTTTCGTCTCTACTTTTCTAAATTCTGTCATTCGCGCAAAATAATACATCACCGTTATATCTAATTTGGACTCCAGTGTCCACTATCTTTGACTGCATTGCTTCATTGTAGCTCCGTTTAATATCTCTTTTCTCTCTTTTAGTCTTCTTTTATTCTTATCACCGAAACAAATAGTTTCGTTATCAAATGGGAAAACTGAATTCCGACATTTGGTTTTTCATATTCTACTAAAATTTCTCGAATTTTCCGAAATGGAAAAGCGCGTACAATAAATTTCGTCTCCTTATTCTCTGGTACATTCAGCGTTTCATTTTGGCCTGTACTTGTTCGCGTCTCATATTCTTTAAAAGTGTTCTCAAGTTTTCTATTATTTGCAAATTTTCCTGAAAAATCAATTTTGCACGTCTTATTTTCAATATTATCTTGTCTATTTTATTTCTGCACCCCTTTGTGGATTATCATCATTTTGAACCCGAGTATCCAGTATTTCGTTTTTCCGACAGGGTGGCACAGCCCCCCAATTTGTTTTATGGGCCGGTCCACCTCCCCGCCTTGTCATTGAAGTAGCATATTCTTCCGTCGTAGTGTCATTTTGTAATTTTTCCTCTGTTAAAGAAGTCGCTTCTAACGATAGGAGATTTCCGATATCTCCAAAGTCTCCTCCTACTAAAACATCCACTGCTAGCGTAGGTACTAAGCCTACTTTTATTGTTTTTCTCTGGACCGTACCGTCCTTCTTTGCAATTTCTATTCTTACCCAAGCAGACGGGCATGGGTGTTTGTCTCCATAATAACATAATGTTGTAATCTTATTTTAATGGTCTATCTCCGTTCTATTAATTAGGCCAGTTCGCACATAGGTTTGGTCACTGCAGGAATCAATTGCCATTTCGACTAATTCCCCGTTCAACTTTTCGTATATTTTATGCGACTCTGCAAATGCGTAATTTTTTTCCTTATTATGGGTCAGGCCCAGGCTGTCGTTTTATGTGGTTTTTGGTCATGTTACTGGGCAGTTTCTTGCAAAATGCCCCGTGGTACCACAGTTATAGCAAGTTAGTTCTCCTTGCGCTGTGTTATAGTGCCTATTTTTGTTATACTCTCTATATTGAAATATGTCTGTCTCCTCAAATTCCTCTCTTATTTCGGTCCACCTATTTACCATTTCCGCCATTTCTTCGCTTGTTTTTGGGTTTTTTCTTTCAAATATATTTTCAATTCTCTGTGGGTATTTTCTAAAAATTGTTCCATTACTGTTTTATTTACCACTTCCGTCAATTTTTTCTTTTATCTCTTCCGGGTCTTCATACATTCTATAATTTTCTAACTCTTAGGCATTTTAAACACATATCTTTCAGTTTGTACCCGAATTCTTTATATGTTTCGTTGTTTCGTTTTCTTTCGCTTCTAAACCTTCTTTGAAAGTGCTCGGGGGAGAGTTGAAATTTTTCAAAAATGGCTTGTTTTAGTCTTTTTTCCAAAATCCCTTGAGTATTCCATTGGTAATGCTTTATATGCAAGTTGTGCTTTGTAGTTAAGGAGGGGTTGTATTCTTGTCACCCCAATTCTCTCTCGGTAATCCGCTTAATTCCGCTGTTTTTTCAAAATTGTATATGTATAAATGTACATCTTCATTTTCTTTCATTGGTTGAAGGTTTACTGCCTGCATTATCTCTATTGTAGACGATTTTCTGAGGCTCTTGGTAATTTCTCCCTGCAATCATTTCCATTATGTATTTTCTTTCCTCTCTGTCTGCCTCCGTCCTTTCTTTCTCTGGCTACTCTATCTCTTTCTCTTTGTTTCTCTATCTTCTTCCTCCTTTCGTTCTCTGGCTACTCTGTCTCTTTCTCTTTGTTTCTCTATCTTCTTCCTCCTTTCGTTCTCTGGCTACCCTATCAGCCTCTTCTTTTCGTACTCTGTCTAATCTTTCCTTCTCTATGAAATTTAAAAAGTTGTTGTGTCATATCTATTTGAGTGCTCCTTCGCGAGCTCCTACTCGAAATTGAGCTTCTACTACTCCTGCTACTTGGCCTACTCTGAAATCTCACTGTTATTGTATTCTCTTAACTCCTTTTCTGAGTCTACTCGTTGTATGATATTTTCTTCTCCCGCAACTCCCCTACTTTTTGTACCTTCTTTGAAGGGTGAGTTTGTTTTGTTATACCCGTTCTTCTTGTAATAATTTTTCCCCATGTATTATCGCCACTGTTTCTTTTGTTCTGATTTCCCTATCTACGAGTAATTCTTTCTGCACTTGTTTTAGACTTTTCTCTTCTTCTCTGGTTCGTACCGGGGATCGCTCTATTACTGATTTCGGTTTGAAGATATCCTCTTCACATGTCTCAGAAATGTCTATTTCATCTGTTGAGTGATATATGGTTTTAATCTGATGGTGTTTTTCTTAGGGTATTTCCAGCGGGAGTCGCATACAATTGTGTGTCTGAATCCGATTTTTGTTTTACCGCGGTAGATCTTGTCTGATATCTTCGTTTGTCCGCCATTATTTCAAGGTTTATTTAACGTCTTCTGTTCAAATGAAAATCTTTTTATGAATGTTTCTTTTCTTTTTTTTTATCCTTTCGTGAAAAATTATTTCCTTTTAATTTGTCGATTCTATGTGGGTCCTACGTGGGGGGTGCAACCTCCCTTGTCTTACAAGTTAATTATTCACGTGATTTATTTGATTATTAAATTTTATTACTTATTATTATCCGACTAAGCACAGCTCAGATAAAAATTTTCTCTTTGCGATTTTTATATATAGCCTCTGTGACCACAATAGGCTACTTTTGTAGGCTAAATTACTTGTCTCTTCGAAAGCGCGGAATTCTTTTATTATCAGATTTACTGATAGGACCTTAACTCGCTGCCACCACTTATTGGGGTGTATGTACGGGCGTCGCCACTTATTGATGCAAAAATGGCGCAAAAAAGGTTGCTATGCCACTTACTCGAAGGGGAGAACCCCTTGTCGGCCCAAATGTTAGTGAGATTCCCGCTCTTACCCCAACGGTTCTGCAAATATCGGGTTTGGCACTACCCTATTTACAGTATACCCTGTCCCAGGGTATGATAACGCGATCGAGTGGTCAAATGGCCACTTTCTAAAGCCAAATGTACCCGCCTTGGGTTACGGCTAACAATCTCTACTCTCTCCCTTGGAGGTAACAACCCTCCCTGTCAATATAATAATGACGGTACCTTGTAGCTCTATTCCTACCCTGCCTGGGTTACGGAAAATAGTACACAGTTTGTAGAAAATACCTTACTTGTATTCTTCCAAAAAGGGTCACAATACCACAAAAATATATATATCCCCGACTGGGGTCCAAACGCAGACTAAAAACATAATAATAATTTTTACAGCACTGTTTGTATGGGTGACCTCCGCTTGGCCCAGCCAATCAGCTACATCCTCATTCAAACCCAATTTTGCCTCTTAGATTTATCTTTCAATGACTCCCAACCAGGAAGTAAAATAAACTTGGCTCACAGCTTACCTATTGCCAAACCACTATCGCTTAGTAACGGGAATTTAACCTGTCTTTTGAAATTATACTATAAGCAAATGTAATTAAGAAAACGAAAACAGGTCATTTATCTGAAAGGAAAAGAAACAGGGTGGAACCCCAACAAAAGGAAATCAGCCGTTTCTATTTTCAATCAAATGAGCCCCTTTCGAAGTTCCCACGACAGCTCCTTCGATACGAAGTGTCCTGGTCCAAACAACAACAACAACAAAAAATATTACTAATCGCTTTCGACTATTAAAAAGGGTACTAGCCCTTTGAATTTCAAATCGAATGAGCCTTTTTTCAAGTTTCTACGACAAATATTTCAATAAAAACCTTATATGCCCCCAGGGCATAACTAATAACCCTTGCCCTGAGGGTTGTGGAGGAGTGTCCTCCTCAAAAACATATTTTTCCTGTCTGGAAATCAACTATGCTGAACAAAATGGCTATCTCAAAATTTTGATTGGATGTGTTTGGGGGAATGATGGGCGATGGGGGGGGGGGGCTAGTTGCCCCCCAATCATTTTCGACTATTAAAAAGGGCATTAAACCCTTTGAAGTTCCAACCGAATGAGCCTGTTTTGAAGTTTCTACGACAACGCCTTCTATAAAAACCTTATATGCCCCCAGGGCATAACTTTAAACCCCTTGCCCTGAGGGCTGTGGGGAGTATCCTCCTCAAAAACATATTTTCCATCTGAAAATCAACTACGTTTAACAAAATCGCTATCTCAAATTTTGATTGGATTGTGTTTGGGGGAATCATGGTCGTGGGGAGGTTGGGGGGGGGGGGGCTAGTTGCCCCCCAATCACTGTCGACTATTAAAAAGGGTACTAGCCCTTTAAATTTCCAGTCGAATGAGCTTTTATTGAAGTTTCTTCGACAATGCCTTCTTAAAAAACCTTATATACCCCAGGGCGTAACTTAAAACCCTTGCCCCGAGGGACGTGGTGAGTGTCCTCCTCAAAAACATATTGTCTATCTGGAAATCAACTACGCTGAACAAAATGACTATCTCAAAATTTTGATTGGATGTGTTGGGGGAATGATGGGCGTGAGGGGGGGGGGCTAGTTTCCTCCAATCACTTGGACTATTAAAAAAGGCACTAGCCCTTTGAATTTACAATCGAATGAGTCTGTTTTGAAGTTTCTACGACAACGCCTTCTATAAAAACCCTATATACCCCCGGGGCATAACTTAAAACCCTTGCCCTGAGGGTTGTGGGGGAGTGTCCTCCTCAAAAACATATTTTGTATCTGGAAATTAACTACGCTGAACAAAATGGCTATCTCAAAATTTTGATTGGATGGGTTTGGGGGAATGATGGGCGTGGGAGGGGGGGGGGGGGCTAGTTGCCCTCCAATCACTTTCGACTGTTAAAAACAGTACTAGCCCTTTGAATTTCTAATCGAATGAGCCTGTTTTGAAGTTTTTTACGACAACGTCTTCTATAAAAAACCTTATATGCCCCCAGGGTATAACTTAAAACCCTTGCCCTGAGGGTTGTAGGGGAGTGTCCTCCTCAAAAACATATTTTATTCCTGGAAATCAACTACGCTGAACAAAATGACTATCTCAACATTTTGATTGGATGTGTTTGGTGCAATGATTGCCTGGGGGGGGGGTGGAAGGCCTAGTTGCCCTCCAATCACTTTCGTCTATTAAAACGGGCACTAGCCCTTTGAATTTCCAATCGATTGAGCCTTTTTTGAAGTTTCTACGACAACGCCTTCTATAAAAAAAAACCTTATATGCCCCCAGGGCATAACTTAAAACCCTTTGCCCTGAGGGTCGTGGGGGAGTGTCCTCCTCAAAGACCTATTTTCTATCTGGAAATCAATTTTGCTGAACAAAATGGCTATCTCAAAATTTTGATTGGATATGTTTGGGGGAATGATGGGCGTGGGGGGGGGCTAGTTGCCCTCCTATCAAAAAGGGTACTAGCCTTTTGAATTTCCAACCGAATGAGCCTGTTTTGAAGTTTTTACGACAACGCCTTCTATAAAAACCTTATATACCCCAGGGCATAACTTAAAACCCTTGCCCTGAGGGTTGTGGGGGAGTCTCCTCCTCAAAAAGATATTTTTCTATCTGGAAATCAACTACGCTGAACAAAAATGGCTATATCAAAATTTGATTGGATGTGTTTGGGAGAATGATGGACGGGGGCTAGATGCCCTCCAATCACTTTCGACTATTAAAAAGGGCACTAGCCACTCCAATTTCCAATCGAATGGGCCCTTTTCGAAGTTTCTACGACGACTCCTTCGATACGAAGTGCCCGGGTATGGAGAAAAAAAAAATAAACACATTGTGCCCACATCGTTTTGCCCTACCTGTCTTCAAATTTACAATATTTTTTTTTAAACACACTGTTCTCAGAGACTTCTCCTATGTACGGGGTAAAACCAACAATGTTCGGAGTTACCCCATGGTAAGTAGAAAACTGATGTTCTGCTGTGGCACATACAAACTATTTTCAAGAGTTTTTTCTTTGTATGGTTTTTTCGTACATAGAGGGACCCTCTATTATGTTTCAATATGAAATAATTTTTATCTCTGCATGCATGGGATTGACCTGAGGGGTGTAGGTTACTCTAGTGCAGCAGCTCATACAAACAATATTTTGTGTGTGTGTGTGTTGATTGAGGTGATTGTCGGTATATGAAAGGAGGAAGCATGATGAATCATAGAGTATGAGTGTGGGAAGTTCCCTTTAAAAAAATGTATTATCTTTAGAATGTTGATTAATTGTTTAGTAGGGGTGGGGGAAGGGAGGAGGAGTTCGAGAGTTGTATTCCTCTGAGGAAAAGTATTAGTGTATAAGTAGTTGAAGTGTCCCTTTTTTGGGTCAAGGTAGAATATTCCACAATCCTTCTTTTCTTCATTCTTTTATTTCTTAAACACAGTAATCATAGCAACTGTACTCTAGTGTAACGTGATTTAAGTAAAAAAGGGGAAAAAAAAAATATGAAGAAGAAAAAACGTGGATATTTCCAGCCAGTGAAAAAAAAGGGAGGATAAATATGAAGATATTTCGCTCGAGACCTTTGCCCGACTGTCCTCTGTGCACAAAAGGAAATAAAGACTAAAAACATACGAATAAAAGTTTTAAGGACAAATCTAAAAAAACGTGAATCTCAATAACAAAACAGTAAATCATAACAGGCCTTTCCCAAAGCAACGGTGAAAGAGTAACTAAGTATCAAACATTGAGTGGCTATTCAAACCGGGATATAAAGTTTTTTGACGCTAATCGCTTACCAGGTACGGTAATCTCAAAAGTCTGTTGTGAAATAGTATTTTGTGAAGAAAAACTATATTAAGGATCGGAATTTATTAGTTCCTTATAAATGGCGCTTAGTTAAGTTTCACCGGTATCTCAGTTAAGGACAATATTTTAGCGTATATGTTTCTTTGATTCAACTGCCTCCCTGAAAGCTTGCATAAGACCTTTAAAGGAGAGAATAATGGAAGTGTTGCCAAATAAGATGAAATGAGTTATTTTCAATGTTTCTACATTCTGGAAACTGAACATGATTTGACGTCTATATCGGGATGGGGTTTCCAAATTCTCTTCATCATGATGTCTGACTTCTGGAATGCGTCTTCTAGAAGGAGCTGCTGAATATAAACCAAACTTGATAGGAGATAAGAGCTGGTGTCCGAGTAATTTCTCTCCGGGATTTTGTACTATTCTACTCTTTTAAGGGGGGAGGATTCTTTGTCATCATGATCTCTCCGTAATTCCAAACTTTTTTGTTAGACTATTTACTAGATGAGCTGGCGGAATTCAAACAAATCTGACCACCAGCTTAAGTTATGAAATAGATTAATATGCACTGGACAAATAGTAAGTCAGTATGATCTTTAGTTAAGCAAGAACTGATTCGAGCGAATAATACTGCGTTTAAAAATGGATAGCAAGTTAATTTCATGCATCAAAATTAAATCTTTGCTCTCTCTTGCTTTTTTGTTTAGTGACCTCTGTTGCCTTTTGTTTGACATGAAACATGAGTTTCCCCTTTTTTGCGTTAAATAAAATATGATTAAATGAATAATAGAACGACAAATAAGGTAGAGCCTATTCAATTATTTCGGTCGCATGATAAGTATGCCATGCATTATAAATGCGATGGGAGTTCCGAGATTCATAGTATGCTAGAGATGATGAAGTCCGGATGAATTTCTAAGAAGTATTATTATTTCTTCCTTTCCTTGCAATATGTCTTTAGTTGGCTTCTCGTGATGTATAGTCTTGTGCCTTTGGGTTTGACAATTTTAATTACAGTAATAGTAACGTCAGTTACAGATAAAAATGGTGTTTCATTATATCCTAGTGTGGCTGTTAATAAGGATTTTCTTGCGGCTCGTATACACTTTAAAGACTCCAAAGAGACGACGAGAAAAGAGCCTGCAAAGGCAAGGACCTCAAGAAGAGAAAGATCAAGAGTTGAGAAACAAAAGAGTCAGCAGGAGCCAGAATATTGCCATCTGAATCCCATGGCACAGCAGGGACAGGACCAATTAAGTGGGGAACAAAAGCTATCGAGGAGGACTCGGGATTACGAGGGAGAAGAACAACAGTGTCTGCTTCAAGCAACCCGGAATTACCAGCCCTGGGCATTCGGAGACGAATATGAATTTTCATGCTGAGAGAAGTGAGGATTCTGTCCAACAGACTATTAAAGTTATAACGAAGGTTCAAGATCAATCTATTCTGAGTGAGTTCACGCGAAAAGAAATGGGTGATGATTTAAACCCAAGTCTTAAGTTTGTTAATCTGAATTCAGAAGAAAGTGCCACTCAGTCTAGCTCTTCGAGTCAATATTTTGAACGTGACGTCCCCAATGAAGAAAGTGCAGATATCACAATTACATATCGTCAAATCCCCAAAAATTACAAAAGAAACACATTTTCTGACGGAAAAATTAGCTCTATCTTGACTTCAGAAGTAAAAAAATATTCGAAAATTAAAGAAAAAAGGTATTCATATTAGACAAGACAACTTGTCTATTAAAAAACCCAGAGGTTTATACGGCATCACTTGAAACGTTACCAATGGAAAGCGATAGAAGAGAAAATGATTTTAATGCGAGTATCAATTTTATGTTGAATGACCCAGTGACCATAAAACCTTCTAATGGAAACATTCTGGTATTTGATGACTTATTATATTCTCTAAACACATCTTACTCGAGATTGGAAACTCAAGACACGTCAAATATTGAACTTATGCAAGTATCTGATACTGAACCGAGTGATCCGAAAAATATAGATTTTGAAAATAAATCTCTTGCAAATTATGATCATGATTTTAACCTTCGAATTTCTGCATCAGTGAACGTAGAAAGAAATAAAAACGTAGCAAATGAAAATGGAGATCCTCTTTTTTATGGATTATGGTCTTCTTGATTCGTCAGCTATTTATAGGCCATACATTTTAGGCTCTTCAATACGGGTCCAGATAATATACCCTTATCGTCTCCTCGGCTCGACCGGGTCATGACTTATTCGAATAATGTCCAATATTTCCAATATGGGTGTGACAGTTTCTCAAGTTATTGTGATTCTGTTCATTCAAAACTATCTGCATTGACAGCCGGTTCTAGGTCGACAGACATAAGTTTAAATTCGTCATCTGTGTCCTTTACTAGTAAGTTAGAGATGGCCATTGAGAATATACTGGATGAAGGAATTGGATTTTCGGTTCTGATGTGCCTGAATATATATGGAAAACCCTTCGATGGTGTATCCTACAATATTGGTAAGTGAACTTTGATTTCGATATGAAGAAGAACCAAATTCTGATTTTAACTTGTGTTTTGGCGTCTTTTTTATCGTATCGTTGAGGCTTTTATTAATGCTCAAAGGGACTATTGATCCATTGGTCAAGGTTGTAGATTTCCTTGTCTAAAATACAAAGTGAAAATGTAAGCAACTTGTGCTTTGCTGTGAAGGTCTCCTTAACTTCTTTATTTGTTTTCAATAGCTTAAAGTGTGTTCAAGATGCCGAAAATCTATTTGTCTTCTCGTTACTCAGCAAAGGATTAGTTTTGGTTATTCTGTGGTTGGATTATCCCATTCCTGTGGAGTTTAAAACGGGAGAACCTCTTTTTCTTCTAGAAATATCCTGCTCAACTCTAGTAGGACGAGGACCAAGTTAGATAAAAAAAAGGAGCCCCATGCAAAATAAAAGAAAAGTGATGGAACATTCTTACGTATTAGATTCAGGGAAATAGTGTTCAATCTTATCTCTATGCGAAAGTTGTTTTTTGGCTCTGTAATTGTTTTTTGGCTCTGAAAGTTGACTCTGAAAATTTTGGCTCTGTAATTGTTAACTCCTTCCGGATTGAGAACATAATTTGCACTCTGAAAAAAATATAAAGGTTTTTACTTTTATAACTTTAATTAATCAAATAATATTAACATTTTGATTACTAAATATCAGTGTATGTATATTAAACTAACAATGCACATTCATTTGTATTTTTTTCAGTAAAGTGCAAATTATGTTCTGGCCTTGGGAAGGCACAGGGGTTTTGAGCCCAACTTATGTTAATTTCTCCTCGTATTGAGTTTGACTCGGTTATTTATTGTAATTCTGTTCGTTTTGGGTTTCATTTATTTTTTAATGCTGATTTGTGGTAGTTAAACGCTTGGTAGATTATTTGATTTTATTTTTGCTCATTTTTTGTTTAATGGAGTTCTTTCCTTTTCTTTGAAAAACTTGTTTTGTGGAAAAAGTTTTTTTTTAAATAATTTTTGTTCGTTTTATCTTGACATAGTCTTTTCAGGAAAAGAAAATAATACTTTAAATCTTTTGTTTTTTTTAAGACTTTATAGTTTGGCTCTGCTTTTTTTATGCTGTAGAAAAATTTTCAGCAATTTTTAACAACATACACCCTTTTAAAAATATTGACACAATAGTAGTGTTTAATTTAGTTTCATACCTCCTCTAGTTGACCTGAAATGGAAAACTTATACCGTTCGCAAAAAAATCTGTTTACTTCTTTGATAGCTTGGATACACTTACGCTATTTTGATTTGGTTAAATTTTAAGAGCACAAGTAGCCCGAAAGTTTGAACATAATACCTCAGTCGTTCTGGGGATACTGCTGAGATGCCTTATTGGGAATTAGTATTAACACAGTGTATTTTGATTTAATTTTAAGGCAACATTTTGATTTTAAACATAATGGGCAAATGGGAGGGTGGGCGTGGGAGGGGGGATTAGTTGCCCTCCAATCACTTTCGACTATTAAAAAGGGCATCAGCCCCTTTCTATTTTCAATCGAATGAGCCCTTTTCGAAGTTCCCACGACAACTCCTACGATACGAAGTGCCCTGGTCTAAACAACAAAAAATAACACATTATACCCACATCGATCTTTACTATAAAAATGTTAAGCCTTCCAATCACTTTCAACTATTAAAAAGGGCACTAGGCCTTTTGATTTTCAATCGAATGAGCCCCTTTTGAAACGACAACGCTTTCTATAAACGCCTTATATGCCCCCAGGGCATAAATTACAGCCCTTACCCTAAGGACTATTAGGTTGGTTATCATCCTCTAAGACCTAAATTCCAGAGCTTTTAACTACGTTAAATAAATGGCTATCTCAAAATTTTCATTGGATGTGTCTGGGAAAATGGTGGGCGTGATAGGGGCGTTAGTCTTTCTCCAATCACTTTCAACTATTAAAAAAGGCACTAGCTCTTTCAATTTCCAATCAAATGAGCCCTTTTGAAGTTTCTACAACAGCACTTCAATAAAAACCTTATATGCCCCCAGGGGATAACTTACAACCCTCGCCCTGAAGGCTGGGGGAGGGATTGTCATCCTCAAAGACCTAATTTCCAGACTTTTCTACTACGTTGAACAAAATGGCTATCTGAAAATTTTGATTGGATGTGTTTGGGGAATGGTGGGCGTGAGAGGGGGATTAGTTACCCTCCAATCACTTTCAACTATTACAAAGGGCACTAGCCCTCTCAATTTCCAATTGAATGAGCCCGTTTTGAAGTTTTTACGACAACTCTGTCATTAAAAACCTTATATGCCCCCAGGGCATAACTTACAACCTTTGCCCTGGGGACTCTGGAGGGTTTGTCATCCTTAAATACATAATTTTCCAGAACTTTCAACTACGTTGAACAAAATGGATATCTCTAAACTTTAATTGAGTGTGTTTGTGGAAATGGTGGGCGTGAGAGGGGGTTAATTATTCTGCACTCACTTTTCGACTATTAAAAGGGCAATTTCAATTTCCAATCAAATGAGCCCTTTTTGAAATTTCTACAACAACTTTCTCTATAAACCTTATATGCCCCCAGGGCATAACTTATAACCTTTGCACTGAGGGCTCTGATGAGGTTATCATCCTAAAAGACCCAATTTCCAGAACTTTCGACTTCGTTGAACAAAATGGATATCTCAAAATTTTGATTGGATGTGTTTGGGGAAATGGTGGGCGTGAGAGGGGGGTTAGTTGCCCTTCAATCACTTTCGACTATTAAAAGGGCACTAGCCCTTTCAATTTCAATTCAATGAACCCTTTCTGATGTTTTTACAACATCGCTTTCTATAAAAAACTTACATGCTCCCAGGGTATAACGTACAATCCTTACCCTGAGGTTGTGGGGGGTATGGGTTGTCATCCTTAAAGACCTAATTTCCAAAATTTTCAACTACGTTGAATAAAATGGCTATCTAAAAAATTTTATTGGATGTGTTTGGGGGAAGGGTGGGGCGTGAGAGAGGGGTTAGTTGCCCTCAAATCACTTTCGACTACTAAAAAGGGCACTAGCACTTTGAATTTCCAATCGAATTAGCCCTTTTTCAAGTTTCTACGACAAAGATTTCAATAAAAACCTTATATGCCCCCAGGGGATAACTTGCCCTGAAGACTGTGAGGGGAGTGTCCTGCTCAAAGGTATAATTTCCTGAACTTTAAACTGCGTGGAACAAAATGGCTATCTTAAAAATTTTGATTGGATGTGTTTGAGGGAATGATGGGCGTGGGGGGGGCTGGTTGCCCTCCAATCACTTTCGACTATTAAAAAGGGCACTAGCCACTCCAATTTCCAATTGAATGAGCCCTTTTCGAAGTTTCTACGACAATTTCTTCGATACGAAGTGCCCTGTTCTAAAAAAAAAAAAATAATAAATGATACACTGTGCCAACATCGTTCTTATATGCCCCCAAGGCATAAATTAAAACCCTTGCCCTGAGGGTTGTGGGGGAGTGTCCTCCTCAAAAACATATTTTCTATCTGGAAATCAACTACGCTGAACCAAATGGCTATCTCAAAATTTTGATTGGATGTGTTTTTAGGCCTTTTCGCCCTTTTCGAAGTTTCTACGACAACTTCTTCGATACGAAGTGCCCCGCTCTAAAGGAAAAAAAAAACAAACAAATGATACAATGTGCCAACATCGTTCTTATATGCCCTCAGGGCATAACTTAAAAACCCTTGCTCCGAGGGTTGTGGGGAGTGTCCTCCTCAAAAAACATATTTTCTATTTGGAAATCAACTACGCTGAACAAAATGGCTATCTCAAAAATTTGATTGGATTTGTTTGAGGGAATGATGGGCGGTGGGGGGGGGGGGGGGCTAGTTGCCCTCCAATCACTTTCGACTATTAAAAAGGGCACTAGCCCACTCCAATTTCCAATCGAATGAGCCCTTTTCGAAGTTTCTACGACAACTCCTTCGATACGAAGTGCCTATGATCGTTTCTCGGATAATTTCTGCTTTTTGGTTATTGAACCACTAATAATTCTTACAAGGCCCTTCTCTGAAATGGTACTAGTCTTTTCTATTTACTCAGTCAGCCCACAAACAGCTTCTGCCACTTTATTAACATTCTTCAGATTACTTACGAATTTTTTTGTGTCCTAGCGTGTTTTTGGTCAAGTCTCTGTATCAAAGAAGCCCTTTTCCTTTTTTGCCGATTTTTGTCTTAGCTTGAATCACTCTCTACTCCTTCCATGTTTCTATGGCTTAGGAAACTGCACAGAAGACATCTATACCCGTCTTGGAAAAAAGTCGTTTTTCCCTAATTTTTGATTGAGTCTGCTTTTCTTTGACTTCAGTTTTAGAAAACAGAATTTGAATTATTTAAACAGGATTTCAAGCCGCATTGAGGTTTTGTTCAATTTCAGGTACTATTTTCTAAAATTCTTAAAGACCTTATAAATCAGGATAGACTGGGTTAGAGAAGAAGTGTGCATATCTGTGTTGGCATCAGTTGGTTTGTTGTTGCAATACGTTGTTAGTATTAGTAGCAGTAGGATCTAAATTAACTTGCCTGAACACACTCATATACATCTATCCTAAAACGTAACGTTACAAGACAGTTATGAGTTGTGTACGACTTGAGAAAGACGTATCTCAGCTAGAAGAAACTCCTCTGACATGAACAAGAACATGCTACTTCAATTAAACTAAATATGGTATACGTAGAACAAAACAGAAAAAATGCTAAGAGTGAAAACTGGGCCTTTAAAGACTAGTAATTTGCTAAACATAATAGAAATAGAATCTTCTATCACAATAATTAGTAAATGATTTTTTTGATTCCTCAACACTGTTCCCTCTCCTTTCTAAACCTTTGATTCTAGATATCCACCCACCTCCCTTCCTATCGACGAGAAGACGCCAACAAAATATGAAAAACATTAGCAGTATTTTGAAGTATTGGCAAAAATGATACTTTATGGCAAAGTTTTTTTTAATTCTACCACTCCTGTCGGGATTGAAACTTGTTGGCCGGTCTCCATTCCCCTAATTTCTTTTTTATGGGTGCTCTTAAAACAATTTTTTACTTTTCCACTGATCGAGAACCTAGAAGAAGTAGAAAAAAACTTCAATATATAGCTTACTGTTATGAATATATAGTTAATCTGGTATGTGAGCTTGCTACTCCCTAGAATTTGTAACTTCGAAGTGTTTTTCTTTTTCTTTTAGGTATATTGTATGATGCGTCGTTTATAAGAAGATGGAATATATCAGTTTTGGAAAAATTTACTAGGGATATTAGAATGAAATTTCCTGATTATTCATTTAAGTCAAATTTTTCTCTGTAAGATTGCTGGTAATAAATGATGAACTACCTAAAGGTAAATCTTTCCTTGTTTCAACCTATAGTTCAATAGTTTATCATGGAAAAGAAACTTCTATATGCAAGGAATGTACCATATATTTTAAGATTTGTTGTTTTTCGAACGTGTATTCATCTACTCTTTCTATTAGTTCTTTGATTTTAATACATACGTGAAATACTTCTGTTTTCTATTGTCATCAATTTTTTCAATAAAGCTTGCCTTATTTAGGAAGGATTAGTTAATCGAAGGACAAATCTAAGGCTTTTTAACCACCTCTCATTTCTTTGCCTAATTAGAGAGAGAAAAATTTATTAACAAAATAACGTTTACATCATCTTTCAACAATCATCGAGGAAACCCCATTGGGTTGTATATGATGGTTGTTTCCATCCTTATAATCTACTAATATATATTGACACTTCACTTATAAATCAAAAAGAAAAAAAAGATAAATAAAAACACAACTTCCCAGAAGGTTGCGTTTCAACCCACTCTTGAACTGGCTAACATTATCTGCCACCTTTATACCCTCCGGAGACAGCTTTGGTCCTGCAAAACACGGAAATAGAGATCCTCGTTGAGTACTCCGAGCCTCAGACACTATCCCTGAAGAATATCTAGTTTCATAACAATGGTAAAAACGAGTTAGACTTATAAAATTTCCCAAAGCAATCCGGCGAATAACGATTTAAAACATTGATAAACAAAAAAACAGCTAGATGATAATCTATAACGTTTAGAATTTTCATTTTAGTGAAGCAACTCAAAGTGGTATTTTCAAATCTCAGACAATCTCCTAAGAAACGAACAACTTTATTTTGTAAAATTTAGTCTCTTTTAAAACATGACACAAAATAAATAGTCCACAGCAAACAGCCATAAGACAGATACGGATTGATAAGAAAATAATAGAGGATCATTAGAATTCTTGGTGGTTAATTCCTTAGCCTTCTTCTAAGACCTAATCCTACATACAATCCTAAAATCCTATCATTTTCTCATAATACTAATCCTAAAAACTACATCACAGTGTAGTTTCCAACTCAAATGCAATCAAAATAAAAACCTAAATATTTAACACTAAAAGCTTCATTTAAGAATACACCATTCATAAAATTTTATCATTTAAAATAATGGGAGTACTGATTCTACAAAAAGTCGAGAAATTCGTCTTAAAACAATAACAGATAGACAGCTAAATCTTGTAAAACTTGCCTAGGGCCTTATTGGCCTTTTCAATCAAAAAATTCTCGTAAGACGATGTTATTGTAAACACAGTATCGTCAACAAATGACGTGCTTAATGTCTCAGGAATATAAAATTGCATGGGTATCCACATAAATTAGGTGAAGTAGAGGCCCAAGCACCGAACCTTGTGGAACTCCGCGATGGACTCTATACACTTCTTGATTTGCATCCATCAGTATTCACTCTAAGTTTTCTCCGTCCAAAATAGGACTCGAGCCAATCATTTTTTAAAATAAAATAAGTAAATAAATGAATATGTTATCGATTGATGTTGCTGAATGTTGAGGAACGCGCGTTGGAATTCCTACTAGAGGATATAGATCATGACTAAACATAAGGATAAAAAACTCTAAATTATTATTATTCAAACATAAAAGATCAAATTAAAATCACCCATGCAAATAAACTCGGAAGTACTCAACTGGATCTCATCCAAGACTCGACCAAAACCGATTGCAAACTCCTCCCATTGAGTACTCGGTGGCTTATAAACCTCGCTTATCAAAAGTTTATTCCCGCCAATTTCCGGCTCAAGAGTAAGAGTTTCAACCTTACCTTCTATCTAAATGGAATAATCCTCCCTCATATTAGCTACAAGATGCTTCTTAACTAGAAATGCTAAACTTCCACGTGCCTTCGTCTTTCTATTTTTTTCAATAAGTTGGTATCCTGGAAAATTAGAAGGAGAAAGAATGTTCCGACGTTAAAAAAGTCTCACATAGGCCTATAATATCAAATCTGCAATTCGTAATATCAAGCATCTGCAGAATTTTACGATACCATGACGTAACGTGACAATTCCAAGGACCAAGGCAACACAAATTTTCATCAGCATTAAATACCAAAGAAATTAGATTTACATAACAACTGTCTCTATTCTGTCGAAATGTGACAGAAGAACTTTCCTGCGCAATATCAACGTTAAGAATATCTCCAGCTCGGAACGGATTATTTTCAAAGGTCCTTAGTCTCTTACCACAACTTTAACATAACTTGGTGTAATACATCATCTAGAAAGGAGAAACAAAAGCAAACGAGAAGTTAAAATATAACAGCATATAAATATTAGCACACACTATTAAGCAATATCGTCGATAGACCATATACGGCGGGGAAACGAATCACTAGCGAGAGTTACATAGCTTGATCAGACCATACTTGCTTATTCCCATACTTATCCCGTGCTAAGTTCAGGACATCACGTCTTCGTTTCGTCAGATTTTCCGACACAAATATACCAGTGCGAGCTAATTTTGACTTTTTCTTTAAAAACTTTAGAAGACGCAAGGCCTTTAGACTTGAATGTTACAACCACGGGAGCAATTGCATCCTGTTTTTACTATTACCTTTGCTTAGATTTAATCTTTTCACTTCGATCACATCTTGATTAGATATTTCAAGCTCCATTTTATTTGTCACAATCTCAAGAACTACCGGCTTCAAGTCATTATTGGAAGGTTGCTTAACCCCATTGAACACGAGACTATTTAATCTCATTTCTTGTTCATACTCATCAAGCTTTTGCTCAGCAAACTTTCTCCGTTCCTCAATAAATGAGCACTGGTTTTTAAATGCTTTAAACCCTTTGATAAACAACGAATTTTTGGCTTGAATTCAACCACTACTGCTCTGCAAATTTCACTTGAAATTGACGAGCTTGCGCTTTGATTGCACTAACTGTGCAATCAAAGCAGCTGCCAATTTTTCATCTAATCTCTTATCAATTTTCTGAGCAAGTTTTCCCTTGACAGACTGAGTCTCTTGTTACGTCGCTGTAATTTTAATTAGAGCGGTTGGCCCAAAAAGTTATGTAAATTGGTATTTTCAGACGCTTGTCCTTGTCTTCACAACTTCTTTGTAAATGTCTGGTTTCAGCGCAAGTTCTTCAAACGCTCCCTTTATACCTTTTCTAGAGTTTTTCATAGCATCAGCTTTATTGCATTCAAAATCTAAAATTTGGGACTCATTGACAAACTGGTATCATGTGTATTGTAGCAGAAAACTAGACTTTGTAATTTCTAGTTTTTTCATTTCCTTTCGTCTCTATCACTTCAACAATACGTTCATGCCATTCAGGGTAACCCCGAAACATAGCCAATGCCAGCTATGAAGAGTAAATTTTTAGCCATCTGCTTAACTAGCCAGCAATAGTTAGTAAAATAGCTTTCGAAAACCCAAAAAGGTTCGTACCTTTTGGTTGTACCGTAGACTCACAAGTCAGCCAAACTGACCTTAGTAATGTGTCATGCTGAAAAAAATTAGATTGAACAATAAGTCATGCGAATTTCTTCTTAATGCATATAGTTTTCACCAATTAATTCCTCGATCCAAAATTCCGAAATCTAAATCCTTAGGAACTCCCTCGTCCTTCAACTGTTGATCTCCCTTCACCCTATTCATGAACCTTACATCTCATCACCTGATGCCTAATCTGCATCTTGGCCCTCCCGAAACCCAAACCCTTTGCCCTCGTCCTTCAACTGTCGGTCTCTCTTCACTCTATTCATGAATCTTATACCTCGTTACCTGATGCCTAATCTGCATCAGTACCCTTAGGGACAACTGTCGGTCTCTGTTCGCCCTATTCCTGAACCTCTTACCTCCTCACCTGATAATTTCTGCCTAATCTGTCGACCCGTGAATCTGATACTAATCTACCCCATTCCCGCCAACGGCTGATAATTAACATTGCTAAATGTCACCCCTTCAAAACCAATGCTGTTTTCATAAACCAAGCTTCTCTTTTAGTTTCAGTTTCTATCTCCCAGACAGCAAAGATGACGGTGACCTTGGGGTGCTACCATCGATGGAAAAAAAGTTTTGGAGCCAGCTCCTCAGAAGCGCGCTTCGTTTCTGGTGTATAAGCACTGGTTTTTTTTGAAAATCTCATAACAAAATTGTCTGAGACGCTTTTCTCTCCGGGAGGTAACCCCTTGCCGCCACTTTAGCATTCAAGATGTTCTATCAGTGATGAAAAGACGTAGCACCGTTGACTTGATCATCCTGTCAGTCGCAAGAAGAACCATCCTTTTATTTTGTTATCTTCTTTGTTTAAAACCCAGAACCTAGGAGGGGTGCTTTGGGATTTTTTATTTCAGTTCACTCTGGCTTTTTCATTTGTCAGACCTTTTGGCGAGATGAACCACTATACGCAGTACCCGCCACGTGGTTTCAACTTGTACAAAATTTTCGTTGCTTTTATACCATTTAGTTCCGAGGCATACTTCTTAAAGATTATGTTTTTTTATTTTTACTTCTATTAAAAATGTAGAATGAAACCTTTGTACTTCAAGTGTTGTTTTTAAGATTTAGCAAGGAAAACGTGCCTACTTCGACTACTAATAACAACACACTGCAGCACCAAGGTCTCTGAGACCAACACAGTTGCGCACGCTCCTCCTCAGTCCTAAGGCATCCTGAGCTTCCCTCTTTACCCACTACCAAGAAGTACCAATTTTGTTTAGATTCTTTCTTACGACCTCTTTTCATCCCATTTGGGGATGACCTGATTTTTTTTGATCCTAGATGGATCAACGGACTGTGGTAACGGACTGTAAGTAAAGAGCGATGCGGCTCAATAGCAACTGAACTCTAAGAAACAGAGGCTCGATAACAATAGATAAATCAAAAGAATCGAATTTTTATGCTTATTCAAAATATGTAAAATTCATCAGGTTTGATCCATCAAGAGTTACGAGCCGGAGAAAATTTGCTCAACTTTCAAACACGGGGGAAAACACCACCGAAACCTCAAGTGATCTTAATGAAAATCACACCGTGAGATGCAGTATATCCGAGAACCCTACTGTAGAGGTTTTTTAAGCTACTATATACAAAAATATGGAATTTGCATTTTTTCCAAGAAGAAAGATAACGGATGTGTGTTTTATTTGGTATTTTTTTTTTCTCAGGGATGATCGTATCGAGTCAGAGATCCTAGAGAATTGAGAGAGGGCTCATTTGATCGAAAACCCTACGTTCTTGTGCTCTTTTTAAGTGACAAAAATATTGAAGTGCAGCTAGCCTCCCTCCGATGTCCCTTTTTTCCCCAAAGTCGCCCGATCAAATTTTGAGATGGCAATTTAGTTCAGCATAGTCGAAAGATCTAATAACTATGTCTTTGAGGATGACTTGACCTCCTACAGTCCCTGGGGGAAGGGCTACTAGCTGTGAACTTTGTATATTGTTTTACATAGAGTATTGATTATTGGGAAGTATACAAATATTTTTCGGGAAGGGAGTATTATTCTGGTGGGGCGGGGGGTTATATGGGAGAATATTTCCATGAAGGTTTTTTTTTGTGGGGAACGGGGATCTTCCGTGGAGGGGGAGTCAGATTTCTCGATATTATTTCAGAAAAATCAGAAATTAAACAAAAATAAGTTTCTGAAAGTAAGGCGCAACATTAAAATTTAAAACGAGCAGAAATAATGACGCAATTAAAGGGGGTTGTCCCCTCCTCAACACCTCGCTCCTTACAATTATTATTCTAATTAATTTGCCCCTATGTTTCAGTAGTCATTCTTAAATAATTTGAAGAAAAATCAAACTGTAGCCTAAAGAGCGAGGTATTGAGGAGGGGGCAACCCCCTTACATACGTAATAATTTCTGTTCGTTTTAATTTTTAATATTGCTCCTTAGTTTCTGTTGAAAAATATTACTTTTTTATTTAATAGGCAATGAGGATGATCTTTAACAATATTCGTCCTTAATCCGCGAAACCTGCCCTAGCCCTCTCAACCTTTTTCTCATTATGACGCTAAAAAATGGGAAAGAACTACAATTTCCTGAAATATTGTTTGGTCAGTCAAACGGGTCAAATTATCCGTAGAACCTTCCTCTGGAAAATGTCCAACAAATCCTCTTCCGTCTTCTAAAATGCCCAATTTTCAGAACCATACTTGACCTTGTTTAGAAGACCTATCTTCCTATTCTTCCAAACTTTTTTCATCTGTGGAAAAGCAACTTCGTCTTGGCTATTCTAATTTTAACATTTTCACTGCATCCACTATCTTTACTAACAATACTACCCAAGTAAGTTAAGCTTGATTGTTCTTCTCATTACATTTACCTTTTCGCCTTCATTTATTCTTAGTCTAAGCGACTCGGTCTTTTTAACAATAATTTTCAAATTTATTCTTGTACCGTTATCTCTTAATATCTGCAAAACATCATTCATTTTGTCTTCCTATTTGATACCATGCTCTCCCATAGCCTTTGCCGTGTTCCTTAGGACAAAGTCCATCATAATGATCCATATAAACGGGGATAGAATGCGGCCCTGTTTAACTCCTGATTCAAAACTAAACTTCCTACCGTAACCGCAGCAAAATTGTCTTGGTACTTAGTAGTAATCACTTTAATGCCTTTATCTGGTATACCATACAAGAATATTACCTTCACTAAAGCTCTTCTATCGATTGAGTCAAACGCCTGTTCATAATCTATCAAACAGTTCGTGGTACTGTAAGTAAGGAGCGACCCTGCTCAATAGTAACCGAAACTCTAAAAAATAGAATTTTGATACCAATAGATACATCAAAAGAATCAGATGTTTATGTTGATTTCAAATATATAAGTTTCATCAAGTTTAGTTTTACCCATCAAAAGGTACACGCCTGAGAAAATTTGCCTTATTTTGAAAAAAGGGGGAAACACCCCCTAAAGGTCAGAACCTTAATGAAAATCACACCGTCAGATTTAGCGTATCAGAGAACCCTACAATAGAGGTTTCGAGCTCTTATCTGAAAAAAATGTGGAATTTTGTATTTTTTTTTTTTAACGGAAGAAAGATCACTGATGCGTGTTTATTTCGTTTGTTTTTGTAGTTTTTTTTCCAGGGGTGATCGTATCGACCCAGTGGTCCTAGAATATCGAGGGAGGGCTCATTTAAACGTAAATTAAAAGTTCTAGTGCCCTTTTAAGTGACCAAAATATGGAGGGCAACTTGGCGCCTTCCCACGCTCATTTTCCCCAAAGTTACCCGATCAAAATTTTGAGATAGGCATTTTGTTCAGCGTAGTCGCAAATATAATAACTATGTCTTTGAGGATGATTAATCCCCCACAGTCCCTGGGGGAAGGGCTGCAAGTTATGAACTTTGCCAATGTTTACATATAGTATTGGTTATTGGAAGTATACCGACGTTTTCACTGGGGATTTTTTCTTGTAGTGGGGGGAGGGGTTGCGTGGGGTCGGGGGTTACGTCGGAGGATCTTTCCACGGAGGAAGGTTTCATGGGGGTAGGGACATTTCTATGAAGGTGGCGCCGGATTTCCCAGCATTATTTAAAAAACGACTGGAAATTAAATTAAAAAAAAAACAAGTTTTTTTCAACCGAAAAATAAACCGCAATATCAAAACTTAAAACGAACAGAAATTATTACGTAGATGAGGGTTCGCCCCCTAGTCAATACTTCGCTCTTTACGCTTAAGTTTTGAACAAAATTTGAACTTAACGTAAAGAGCGAGGTATTGACTTGGGAGCGAACCTCCTAGTATACGTAATAAAAACATACGAATATAGAAGTTCGTTACATAAGTTAATTCGTAAGTTATGCATATTTATTACTAATTAAAACGTTCATAAATAAAATTAAGCAACTTTCGAGGAAGCCATTTAACCAAAAAAAGTAAATTTAATATGCGAATTTTATTTTAATTATTCATGTACAGTGAGCCAAAATCAAAACCTGCATTAATTCAAAAACCTTTAGAAATTAATTGAAAAACAAGTTTTTTTTTTAACTGAAAGTAAGGAGCGACATTAAAACTTAAAACGAACAGAAATTATTCCGTATATAAAAGTAGCTGTCCCCTCCTCAATGCCTCGCTCTTTACGCTAAAGTTTGACTCTATCTCACAACTTTATTTTTTAAAACAATAAAAACTTTAGCTTAAAGACCGAGGCGTTGAGGAGGGGACAGCCCCTTTCATATACGGAATAATTTTTGTTCGTTTTAAGTTTTAATGTCGCTCCTTACTTTCAGTTAAAAAAAAACTTGTTTTTTTATTTAATAAAACTAAGGATTAAAATATTTTGGTGATTCAGGCACTTCTCAATTATCAATCTAAGAGGGAAATTTTGGATGACACATTCTCTCTCCTTCCTAGAACCATGATGTTCTCTTAAAGCTTTATCTACTGCTTCTCTATGTCTAGAAAATATCATCATACTAAGTAAATCGCTTCCTAGAGAAACGAACCTAATGCCTCTATAATTACCACATTCATTCTTATTACCTTTCTTATAAATGTGTCTTATTAAAGGTTTCCTTAAATCGCCAGGTAATTTCCCTTTTTCAAAACTATATTCATAATCTTCAGTAATTTATCTCGTAACTTCGCAACTACCATATTTTAAAATATCATTTACCACATCATCAGCTCCCGAGGGCTAAGTGTTTGTTTTTTTTTTTTTTTTTTTTTTTTAAAGAACTCTTTAGCTCTTCTGCGCAAAATAAGTCTTACTTTACTTCCGAATTGTCATAAAATTTTGTTCTTTTTAATGTCATTTCCAGTAATTAAATTATGGTTTAACGCATTGTCAATGCGTTTTGCTCTTTCCCTTTAACACTTTCCTTAGCGTTGATTGATGTCCCGTTCCTGTTTTTACCTGGGACAAGTCCAGATAACTACTCCGTCTCAGTTTCTTAATATGCCAATACTATTTTTTATTCTTATGCCACATGGCTGCATCTTTTAGATTATTCACAATTTCATCCATGGTCTTCACTTTTCACTTGCTTAGTTCATTTTTCGATGGTTTCTCTGTTTCTCTTACATTCGTCTTATTCACTCAAATTGTTTTGTTCAATTCCCTCCTTTTGTCTACCTTAATGCTCAATGTGTTTTTACTAATATTATTAGCTGCTAAAAAGACTTCTAACTAGAAAGAAAAGCGTTTATGGAAGTTGTGTCAAAACAATATATTCCTAAAAACAAATAAAAATGTTTAATGTGAAGTAAAAAATAAAATGGCTATCTCAAAATTTTAATCAATTGTCTTTGGAGGCTATGGGTGGGGAGGGGTAGAAAAGAGGGCAATGGAGGGGGTCTTGTTATTTTCTAATCACTTTTGGCAATATTTCTGAAATTGTTATTTTAATAGACTCTGCCGTTCTTAAGATTTCGCAGATATGCTCTTATAAGAACCTGATTGCACGTATTGTGTTTTGTTTCGTTCAACATCCTCTTCAACTTTCCCTGAAAGTTTCAAATTAATATCCTTAGCTTTTTCTGAGATATTTACAGGCCCTCCTATACCATTACAAAACAAATGTTAAAGCAATTGCCAATTACATTATTTACGGCCCTTGTCCTAGGGCGTATGGGGGGCTATGTTATTCCCGGAGACAAATTTATTGGATTTTCTTTACTCTTATAAACAATATGGCTGTCTAGGAGGGTATGGGTATTTGGAGGCTGGTTGCTCTTCGATGACTTTGACTCTTAAAAAGTAAAATCTAGTGAATGGACCTTAAACACACAAAGCTAAATAGAAGTGTTGAAAAATGGCTGAAAGGAGTGTCACATTTGTCTTTTGAAGTGACGATTCTAATTAATGCAACTTTTTTAAATATTAAAAACATTTAATATCCGTCTTATTTATAATAGATCTCCATGCCATATTTAGCTTCGGACACTGCTCTTCTGTTCGATATTTGGAACAGTTTTACGAAGATATGGATGTATTGCATGTTGCAACAACGGGTAAGTGGCTTATAGAAAAACAAGAAAGCTTTATTCCCCTTTTTCATTCAGGCCTTTAAATCAAATCATTATAGATTCGGTGTTTGTTTATAAATTTGAAATTCAGTTTTTGCATTCAGTTCATTACAATTTAGAAGGAATGGGTTTGTTTTGGAACTTCTCACTATTTAGGGCTACTACTCTCTATCTAAAGACAAGCATGAAATGCCTATCTCCCTTTTAGGGTTTTTCGAATTATCCACTATCAGTACTTCAGAAATAACAATGAAATGTTGATTTTTTCATAAAAGGAATATAGATGGATATTTAGAAGAAGAATCATTTGTTAGGTCTCTGTGGAGAATAAAGTAGTTGCATTGTATTTCTGTTCTCTGTTATGTTTTGTTAACCAGCATCACTATTTTTAACTCTTATGTTTTGCTTTATTTATTTTTTTAGTGGTATCGTTTTCTTATTTAGTTTGAGCTTTATTATGTTTATTTATGTTTTCCTTTCCTGTTATTATTGTTAATTTTATGATTGTTGCTATTGTTAATATTATTTGCTTGGATGTGACGTGTAAAACCTAAATAGTTTGTTTTTTGTGTGATCAAGGGCTCCTTGGACAAGCGTAAGCTTCTTGAGCCTATGGCATGTTGTATTGTTCTGTTATAACGTTTTTGTTAATAAATTCAATTCAAAATTCAGTTCATTATGCGGAATGTATGTTTAGTGCTACTAACAGTTCTACTATTTTGAATAGTAGCACATTTGTTGGACAAGGGGAGAGGCCAGTAGATATTTTCAATTGGAGGAGGTATGTCTAATGCCTTAAAAAGTAAATTGTCTAATTTCCTTTTTTTTTCGTAAACGGTCCTTCACGCCAGTATGCATGGGAGATGTACATATGAAAGAATGTACTAAGGTTTTTGCGTGTAATAGGACTCAAAAGAAGGGGGAGGGAGTAGCGATAGCTCTCTTTCTATTGCAGAATTTTTTGAAGTTTGTAAAAAACAATCAAATTCATGTGCTTACCTTACGAAGGTGGAAAGCAGGGGGCATCCCCAAGGAGTAATATTTGTCCAATGAACCTACCTCCATGAAAAGTCTAGATAAAATGACCTGGAAAATATCTTTTGGTATTTTATCCCCTCTCCCTCCCTTTAAATAATCATGGGGTTGTACATTTCTAGGGGTACTTTACATTTTTACAGCATTGTTATGGAAAATGTAAACTTAAGTGGAAATACTGGGGATTTAGGGGCGTTGCAGCTCCGCTTAATTTGGGACACCCCTTAATATATTATAAATGGACAAAAATTAAACAGAAATCATAACTTTTATTTACAGTGAAAGTAAAGAGTTACGTCAAAACTTAAAATGAATAGAAATTATCTGCTGCCTAAAAGAACAGCAATCCTACTAAACTCCCTCTCATTGGGCGGGAGCTTAGATCAAGAGTTGTCCGCATTGTAATTAGAGTCTTCAACATGATGAAACTTTAACCTAAAACCCCTAATCCCCCTAAAACATAGGATAAAGTGTGATGTGCGTCAATAGAACCCAAACCTTTAAAAAGGAATTTTTGACGATAATATACACATAGAATTTTTTTGATGCTAATATCGAATGGGCAGAATTCAGAATCTTCAATTGCTCCTACAATATATGCAAAAAAATCTCATTTTCGTGAGAATTTTTTCATTTTCTTTTGGATGGTCACGAACGTATGTTCATTTTTTTTTAAATACTTCAAGCGGTCATCTTATTAAATAGATGACCATGGGAATATCAGTAGAGGGTGAAATCTAATTGAAACATATAGTAGTTCACTTTTTAAGCAAAAATAGAGATGATACGCGACAATAAAGTGCTGATTTGAACCATGTTTTTTTCTGAAAAACAATAATTAAGTTGAGGGAGCAACCCTTTTTTTTCCAATACTGCTGATTTCAGTTTATTGTAAGGAGGTGGTATGCATCTAACCTCCCTAGTTCTTAAAAAAAATGCGAACCTCTGGCTAGACTGATGTATACTATGTAATATTTTTGGAAAGTTGCGTACAATTTTCGCTTGGCCCCAAAAGTATGGTTGTCTTTTGTCCTTGAACCAAAGTCTATAGTGTCAGAGCTGAAGTGGTGTTTTGTAGTCGGTGTCAGAGGAAACTATCTGAAGTTGCTCTGTCAAGTTTCGTTTCTTTGCACCGTGTTTCTGCTTTCAACTAGAGACCTCTATTTAAGTAGGCAAGCTGACTGGCAGCAATTTCAAATTCAATTTAGTCTAAATTCAAAAAGTTTGAAATGTGTGATGACTCCTTGGACCCATTACCAAAAATTTTTCGTAGAGTCCTGGATAGAAAAGTTTACATCCCAGGGAAGGAATATTTCCTAATTGTTCAAGAAGTACTGCCATCTATTTTTACAAGACATTTCCGTTTGTGGTTTCGTTAAGTATACTATTTAATTTTCTTTGTATGGGATTGAGGCAGATGAACAGTATCACATGTGCCTCCTAAGCTTTAATAGTTCTGTCTGTGCCTAAAAATTCGAGATCGGTTTAACTTTTTGTGCCAAAATTCCTTTATGAGTTAGACAATTTTGAGATTTTCGAGGGGCTTACAACTTCTTTGAATTACTCCTACCGAAAAGAAAAAAAAAATGAACAATGACTTTGCTAAAAGAAAGATTTAGGATCCGATTTCTTGCAATAAAATGTGGAAGCAAAAATTTTGCGCTTTGTCTCTCCGCCTCCCTCACCTACCCCTCCTATCTCAACTCTTTGGAAAAAAGTTATATATGTTGTATCGTTTTTACCAGTGGTGTCTTTGTCCATCAACACTCCTCTATCCTTTTCTTGCAACGCCAGCTTTTCTTGAAGAGCGGTGGGTATGTTATGTCTTGAGCCGGAATCGCGAAGATTTTCGATCTATATAATTATAGCTCCAAAGATGTCCCTTCAACACCCTCGCCTCTCCTAACTCCAAGGATTGGTAAATAATTTCTTGGACCACGCTGCATTTCCATTTATAGAATTTAAGAGAGAAAAAAACACGTCCGGTAGTCACGTCCCCCTTATCAACGGGGAAAAAAATTAAAATTAAATTAAATGCAACATATAAATAAAACGACAAAGAAAAAAAAGAAATAAAACTGACATCTTGATAACCTCCAAAATACTGCAATCATTGTAAACAGTCTGAACAAGCAAACAGAAGTGACAAAAACTGTCTATCAATCTTTTGTCATTTTTGTGTGCTCATTCAGACTACTGGAATTATACGAGTGACAATCTGGTGTACCCTAGACAATCTTTTGTCATTTTTGTGTGCTTATTCAGACTAATGGAATTGTACGAGTGACAATCTGGTGTACCCTAGACAATCTTTTGTCATTTTTGTGTGCTTATTCAGACTACTGGAATTATGCGAGTGACAATTTGGTGTACCCTAGACAATCTTTTGTCATTTCTGTGTGCTTATTCAGACTACTGGAATTATACGAGTGACAATTTGGTGTACCCTAGACAATCTTTTGTCATTTCTGTGCGCTTATTCAGCTATTTACAGTGATCGCAGTATTTTGGAGGTTATTAAGATGCGAGTTCTTTTTTGTCTTTTTCTTTATATGCTGTGTTTAATGTAATTTAACTTTAACTTTTTTTCCCGTTGATAAAGGCTCACGGATGTCGAGTCGAAATATTCAGATTTTTTATTATTTACAGTCTTTTTTGTTAAATTGTACCCGTTTTTCTCTATCAAATTCTGTAAATGGAAAGGTAGGGAGGTTGCACCTTGTTTAAATTGAAAACGATCAATGATTGCTAGTCTGGTTTATTTGAGGCAATAGGTTGCCCTTTGGTCTCGTCTCTTAAAAAAAACCTTCTCGTCCTCACTGTAGTGTTTTTATCAAAAAGCAGTAATATGGTCTGTTTGTTTGGAGACACAAAGTGGAGTTTTGGTCCCTGCATTAACATTTCCCAGTACAAAATCGTGAATAGAAAGGCAGACAGATACTTATTTATATTTTATTTAATGTATTACAGGTAATTACTTAGTAAAAAAAAAAAAAAAAAAAAAAAAAAAAAAAACTGTCTTCCTAATTTAGTAACTGAGATAAATGAGCACTTGAACAAGGTCTAGACCTTCCTCATCCATCCAATCACCTAGGACAAAGCAGTATATCCAAACCGATAATCCGAAAATGAAATCCAAAATAAAGCAAAATCAGCATTAATAAGTATAAGTCATTGTCCCAAAACTAAGCCCTAGCACCTCAAGTGTACAAAATTTAGAATTCCCCAAGTAATCACCACATATCAGGGCTCCTCAGATGATAACTCATTGCCTATATAGGTTTCGGTGCTTAAATTTCATTAGTAGTATTAATTAATGGTCATGCAGCATTGCATAGTTGAGTACAAGCTATTAGAGGATATTGGAATGTTTTTTCGTCCAAAAATGCATTTATAGGCCTAAAATTTCAATTGTTTCTGTATCGGTCCTAAAATATATCGTGGTGATGATTGGCCTATGGAACAGATCCAGAGGGAGGAAGATAGAGTCGAAAGCCCCTGCCTTTCATAAATTTGGAATATTACCATATACTATGTATAAACTGTTGTACCCATGACCTTATTTTATGTTTTTAATCATGGATTAACTTGTGGAACCTAATATAAAAAACGGTAATAAAGAAGAAACTATATATGGCCCAAAAATATTCAGTTACATTCAATGTGTGGCCCTACCCCCCTTTTTTCAAGGCCCCCAACTCCTCTCAAAAAATTGCGGGTTTGAATCTGACTTTCTCCCCTTTATTCTGAGAATATATTGGAACTCGATGTTTAAGATGGGTGCTTGGTCAAGAGCTAGAGCTCCTCTTGTAGTGTTCATAGGGAGTTTTAATGAAAAAAGTTTTAAGTATAAAAAAATGGGACAAATGTAAAGAAAACTATAAATTTGATGGTAAGTATAAGAATGTGTAATACTTAATATCATCCTACTCAATGTTTTACAATGCCTGGAGGATCATTGCGAATTTAATAGATAGTTGTAGTTTAAGCCATTTTAAAGAAGTATGACTATATATATATTTAAAAGAGGTCCAAGTAAGGTGAGCGAAGAGAGGAAAAAAAATATCAAGTGAGGGACGAAGGCTAAATCGTTGTCCGATAAAAGCGTATTTCATTTGTGAGGGCTGAAGGCATGAGCTGTGGACCTTAGGGAGCTCAGCGATTTGACAATGCCCACGAACTAGGGATTATCAAGCCAAAGAACCCGCAAAACGAGATTTTTCGGCAAGTTATCTATATAGATATCTATAATTATATTTATCATGGTTATTATATTGTATACTCGTGTCATAATTATTTATAATAATTCTAATTAAAGTCCATGAACAACCTCGAACAGATCGCTTAGAGCTGTCTGAACATAATTACTGTTTTCAACCGGATAATATGCTCCTATCGACCGAAAATGCCCCACATAGTCGGTCGTATTATTAATGATTTTGTTTGCATAGACTTATGTGCCATCACTTTGAAAGACTTTTCACTTTTAAATCAGAATTGGTTTAGTGTTTTATAGACACACAAAAAAAAAAAAAATCGGGGTCTGACCTTGGTACTGACAATATTGTTGCAATATCAGTTTCTACAAATTGCCAAAACTAATAGAAAACCAACGGTTGTCCTTGCAGTTTTTTTTTTTTTTTTTACCAGGAGAAAAGTACATTGATCTTAGCTAAATAAAAGCAACGCTCTCATTCTACACATTTTTTTCTATTAAATCGGCTTGCGAATTTTTTTCAGTTGTCTAAATAACATTTTTAACTTCCAAAATGAACAGTTGGTTGACTCATCTGTATGCCAGAAAGGGGGAGCCTCTACCTCACCTGAAACAGGTTTTGTAAAAAGAAAAAGTCGTATAATTGTGTATTTTAAAAAGTGATGAAATTTTGTTAAATTATATACTCGTGTTTTAGGTATATGAAAGCAAGGTATGGTTATTCTCATTGGAACATTGCAAAGCTCGGCTATTCTAATTGAAACTTATCTTTAGTAAATCAGTTTAGATTTTTTTTTTTTTTCGAAGAAAAAAAAAAAATCCGTCAGACTAAAAATAATAGTGTGAACATACAGTTTTATTTTTGTTTCAGCAGAAGTTAAGCAAAATAATTTTTGTTTCTTTAGATTCTGGGTGTCCGAGATCAACAAGAACTTTGCTACATGCAACACCTATGATTCTGTGGGGCACCCATCTGCGTCAAATAGTGTCAGACATGAAAGAGGACAAAACATTAATGTGGACCGATGGTTTTCTTTTCTTTACGGGTGATAAGTTGCAAAGTCGCGCGCTGGAAATTGTTGAATCTTTAAGAGATCATCATTTTGGTTACCCAGTTTCTGTATCCATGGAAAACGTGAGGGATCCATCAAAAGGAATCCAGGAGTAAGGTCTTATTCTAGTTAATATCATGGGAACTCCAATTATTATAGTTGCTAGTAGTAGTTACTGGCATCAGATTACTTGTATAAGCGTAACTGGAACTTTCCGTAGAGAGGGAAGAGCTGTATAATAAAAGGTAAACAGCTTATGAACTTTGTAAATAACAGAAAACTAAAGGAGACGAATATTCAGATTTAAAGAATGGATGATACGCATACTTTCGTATAGTACTAAAAAATATATGTGATAGTTAAAGCAACTTTTTTTTATCAACTGACGGGAAGGGGCTCTGATCCTTATCTATGATTAAATAAAAAATAAGTTTTTCAACTGAAAGCACGGAGCAACATCAAAACTTAAAACGAACAGAAATTGTTACGTATATGAAGGGGGTTTTACCCTCCTCAACACCTCGCTCTTTACGCTAAAATTTTATAGTACTTTTAAAAAAGCGTCGTATTGTTCTAATTAAACGGCCCTTGTGTTTCAGGAGTCATTCTTAAAAAATTTTGACAAAATTAAAACTCTAGCGTAAAGAGCGAGGTGTTGAGGAAGGGGAGACCCCCTTCTTATACGTAATAATTTCTGTTTGTTTTAAGTTTTAATGTTGCTCCTTACTTTCAGTTGAAAAAACTTGTTTTTTTTTTCACTTAATATCTGACCGTTTTTTAAATAATGCCAGGAAATCTGGCCCCACCTCCACGGAGAAACCCCTCCCCATGGAAATATCCTCCGGACAATTCAATCACGGTGAAAATTTACCCCGAAAAAATACTCTTAACCCCTCCGTGTGTAAAATTGACACGAAAAAGAAAATCAAAACATATAAAAAGATTTTGTATAAGAATTCTGGCAAGTTCCTGCAGTGTATAATTTCCCCTGTAAAGTTCACTCCCTGGAAAGTTTCCGTTTCTCCCCCTCCCCACCCGAAAATGTATGCATGCATCCCGATAACAAGGACTGTACGTAAACAATGTGTAAATATTATAACTTAAAGACCTTTCCCCTGGGTCGGGGGGGGGGGTCATGTTATAACCGAAGGCATAGTCATTGGGCCTTTCAACTATGATGAACAAAATGGCTATCTCAAAATTTTGATCGGACGATTTTGGGAAAAAGGGGCGGGGAGGCGGCCTAGTTACCCTCCAATTTTTTTGGTCACTTAAAAAGAGAACTAAAACTTGTAATTTCTGTTCAAATGAGCCCTCTCCCAATATTATAGGAACATTGGGTCGATGCGATCACCCCTGGGGAAAACAAAAAAACAAACCAATAAACACGCATCTGTGGTCTTTCTTCTGGCAAAAAATACCAAATTCCACATTTTTGCAGATAGGAGCTTGAAATCTATACAGAAGGGTTTCTCTGATATGCTGAATCTGATGGTGTCATTTTCATTAATATCACTTGAATTTTAAGGGGTTGTTTTCCTCTTTTTTCGAAAATCGGGAAGATTTTCTCAGGCTCGTAACCTTTGATAGGTTATACTAAACTTAATAAAGTTATATATTTAAAATCAACATAAAAAGCCAATTCTATTGATATATCTGTTGGTATCAAAACTCTGTTTTTTAGAGTTTCCGTTTCTATTGAGCCGGGTCGCTTCTTACTTATAGTTCTTTTACCACGAACTGTTTGATTAAAAGGAAAAAAAGTTTTTCAACTGGAGATAAGGATCAAATTTAAAACTTGAAACGAACAGAAATTAGTCCGTATATGAGGAATATTGCCCCCTCCTCAAACCTCTCGCTTTAAGCTAAAGTTTCTCAGTGCTTTAAAAAGATTTTCTAGATGGGGTACCCCCCTTCATATACGAAATTTCTTATCGCTTTAAGTTTTAATGTTGCTCCTTGCTATGAGTTGAAAAAATACTTGTTTTATATTTAATTAATTAAAAAAACTTCCGAAAAAGAAGTTTTTTTTTTAAAGAAAAGTAAAGGGTAATGTCAAACTTGAGACCAGCAGAAATAATATCCTATGATAATTCAAACTCAAAAGGACTAGAAATTGCGATTAAAGAATAAAGGAAACGCAAAATGAATAGAAATTAACCCAAATGGTCATTTCAAATACAAAGATAACAGATACTTATATAGATGAATAAATAAATCTTAAAACGAGTAAAAATTAAATTGAATAATCGAGTCAAACTTAAAACGAACAAAAATTACTTCAGACAGGAGTTTAGTTGCTGTCTCCTCCCCTTCCTCTAGCCGTTTAAAGTTCTAAAGCCTATTACGTCATTTATGTTTTATTGAAAACAGTTTGTATCTTTATCAGTGTGTTTTGTTTTTCAAAACATTGACGACAAATAAAAAATTAATCACTATAAAATCATTATGACTGGAAAGAACTAATGAAAATAAGTTGAATATTTAATGTATAATTATATCGATCTCTGGAAACTCAGAAATTCAAGATTTGGTTCCCTGTTTTTTTTTTTGTTTTTTGTTTTCTAAGTTATAAATGTAAGAAAAAAGGATATACAGTAATTTGTTTTCAGTAAAACACAAATGACACAATATGAGTTAGATTTTTAAATGGTTAGAGAAGGAGAGAGTGAGCAGTAGCTAAACTCCTGCTTGAAGTCATTTTTGTTCGCTAAACTTTCGTTCGTTTAAAGTAATTCGGTAACTCTTCCGAAGGTCCTGGGGGTCATTTCTTATCTCATGTGTTACCGTAATTTAATTGCAAATTTTCCGTTTGCAAATTTTGTTGTAATTTAAAGGTAACTATATACAGACGGGTTTGTGCGCTGCTTGTGCCGGGCTCCCTCTCCTCTGCTTATTGGCTGAGACACCTGCAAAACACTGCTGATGGACCTTTAGACTATGGAGTATAGAAGGCGATGCAAATACACCTAAGGAATTGATATAGCTGATGCTGTAGAATTGCAGTGTTAGATGGCGCTGATAATAGATCAAACTGAAACACCACAGCAATGCTTGAAGGAGGGAAAGAAAATCAGCACAGTACCAAACAGCGTCCGTAAAGGTACTAAAAAGATATTATAGCAACCTTATGTGAATGAGCAAAAATATCCGATCTTCAAGCGCGATATGACTTGACACAGTAAATTTAAAAAAGCGACTAGATGGAACATATCACCCTCAGCCGTTCCTTAAAAGTTGTTGATACGATCTTTTGACAACGAGCATACACATAATATGGTTTGATTATTATCGGTAGCTTTCTCAAAAGCTATAGATGTTATGTCCCCATAGGCATAGTTATTTGACCTTTAACCTGTTTTAAAATTTTGATCGAAACCTACCATCGGCCACAGGAAAATAATAACAGATAGTTCTTTTTCAATAAGCAGTTACTTTCTTAAAAATTTATTATTTTTCAACTGTAATTACATCAGTGTTTCCACTTTGTAATTTTCAAAATCCCTGAAAAGCTGGGGAAAAAACCTGGAAACCCCGATTTTCAATACCAAAATCCCTAAAAAAGAAAAAAATGTTTTGACTTCTTTCCAAATCGCCAGTATAACCTTGTTATGCAGATATTTTAAGAGAAGTATTCAAGATAACTTATTTGAAACTGAAGACTAGTTACTCGTACCAAAATATCTCCTTATGACGTTCATAACAGTTAATTTTAATTAACGACTAGTTAAATTCGGACTTATTGATAGATTCCTTTGCCATACCCGGGAATCTGGACGATATGAAGATGAGTTGTCTGTTGGCAGATCTTTCAAAATAGTGTAGAAAATATCAACTTCAGGAATAGAAGTTACTTCTGGTGTACTTCAACTTCGAGAAACACAAAAAAGAATAAAAAATAAAACTACTTGGGCATTGTTCATATTTGTGAAGTAAGGTGTAATAAAGCTTAGAGTCAAGCAAGACAAGTAAGAGAAGCAGACTTCAGTTTAATTTTTATTTATGCGTGACCAATCAGAATTCTTAATTGGTTTTGTCTGCACATCTGGGACAAATACGGTGATCGATTTTTTTTTTACTTTTTATTTTATTGTAGGTAATTTGGTTAATAATTTCACACTTCTTATCGCACTAATATGGAAAATCAATTAGTTGCATCAGCCTCCAGATATACGCATCAAGAATAAGGGAAAGGGGGAATTATAGCTTCCTCCCCCAGTACCCGTTGTTATTTTCCCTAGATTTCAAAGTTTAATTTCAGGAATGTAACTTCAAACACAACCTTTAAAATATGTAAACTTTAGTGTCTAAAACAAAAGAACGAATAAAATTGTGCAAGTTTTTACTTTTCTAAAAGAATCACGAAGATAATCTATCATTTTTTTTCAGTCGGCACTTCATATCGAAGAAAATGGCGTAGAAACCTCAAAAAGGGCTCATTCAGTTGCAAGTTGAAAGCGCTAGTGTGTTTTTGAATAGTCGAAAATGTCGGAGGGCAACTATCCCTCTCCCACGCCCATCACTTCCCCAAACACATCCAATCAAAATTGGATATGCCTTCTAAAGACCAGAACACAATTTGTGCTTTACTGAAAACACAATATGTTTAAAATGTTTTTTACTTTTCTTACTTTCATAAATAAAAAATTATCAAAACTTTAAGGAATAAATATCAGTATATGTCAATTAAACTGACAATCCACAGTCATTTTTAATGTTTTTTTTTCAGTAAAGCGCAAATTGTGTTCTGGTCTTGAAAAGGTATGGGGGTTATCAGAACTAATCATGTTAATTTTTATCGTTTTGAGTTTGACTCGGCTATTTAGTGTAATTTCTGTTTGTTTTAAGTTTCATTTATTTATTGATAGTGATTTGTGGTACTTTTACGCTTGGAGGATTATTTGGCGTTATTTTTACTCATTCTTGGCTTAATGGAGCTCTTTACTTTTCTTTGAAAAATTTTTTTTTGTGGAAAAAGTTTTTTTAAATTAATATAAATCAGGATCGATTTTTCATTGTGTGGTTGATCGAAAAAAATGAAAAGATAGAGGCAAAAGAAATATCCTTGTTTACAATTTTATGATTACATTTATTTATATGGCTTGAAGAAAAAATTTAGAGATTCAAGACATTTGAAAGCTGGAAGAAAAATTTAACTTATAGTCAGGTACGTATGCAAGTTTTTTTTTTTGTGTTTGGGGAGGGAGGGAGGAATAAAAATAATAAAACTAATTTATTTGATAATTTGAATAATAAGTTACAAGAAATTCAGAAAATGGTACGGTTTTTTGGGGGAGGAGGGGGTGTGGATGAGAAACTGCCCTCGTCGTTGCTTCTATTTTTTTTAGTCAGAACACTCTAGACTAACTTCATCACTTTCGTCCTTTTTTCATATGTTAGCTGAAGCTTTGACTTTTTTCATGTGCAGTAGTAGCTTCTCTTCTCTGCGAATGCATGTGGCACTTTCTTCTCTCTGCTTCATACGTATTCTGCTTTCAGAATTCTGTGCCGTCGGACAAAGGAAGAGAAAGCACAAATAGTACTGCCGATCTTAAATTTGTGAAAAGTTTTGTTCAGGCGGCTTTTCTTTCTGAACCAGTCAAACGCCAATTTTTTTCCAATTTTTTTTTATTTATTAAATAATTTTTATTGACAAAAAACTTAACATAGACACCTCCCCTCCAAATGCCATAGCATGATATGTAGGAGGGATGACCAAATAAATAAAAAAATCAGAAAAAGAACTTAACATAAACCTCAAAAAGGGTTTAAAAATAAAACACAGCTACAACATCATATACCCTGCTACCACTCGCTTAACACTCCATGCTCAATTCCATCCTTAATAGACCTCATTAAAAATAAAATACTATATTTAATGATTTAAAATATGAATTTTAATCCATCAACTTTGCACCCTATTAAATTAATTATTAAAGTTATGTTTAGAAAGCAATTCATTCTTGAACAGCCTTTTTAAATTTCACTGAAATCACTATTTTTAATATTCTCAGTTAGCGAATTCCATAGATTAGCCCTTCTAAAAAAAAGTAGACCTAACCAAGTTATTAACGTAAATTTTGTTCATTGGCCTTTTGCCATGGGAATGAACTTCATTAACTTGCGTGAACACACTTAGAAAAGAAGCGGACTTACCTCTGTCGCAATTATACACAAAAACACCAGTATAAAAGTTACAGAGAGCAGCCGCTGGGAGTATTTTCAACCTAACATAAGCCTCACGACATGATTCAGAAGGGCTTAAATTAGCAAGTATTCTAATAGTAATATTTGCAAAACTTGGACTGGACGAAGAATTGAGGACAATGTTCCCAACCATATTGAACTAAAATACAAAATAAAAGGATGAATTAAACTAAAATATAATATTCGGATTATTTCCTACGGGAAACAATGTTGAATTTTACGTATTATACTAACATTTTTTGCTAATATATTTGAAACTTTCACAATAAGATCTCTAAATGAGAGCGATTCATCAACAATAATATCAAGGTATCGAACACTTGAAGTCCTCCATATTGCATGCCCCCAGCTTCAACGAAGATATCCATGTATAACAATTACCAGACCGTCCAAAAACTACAAAATAATACGTAACCATGTCCATTGTTACAAATATTTTCCACATCCATGAGATTTGAGTCTGCCACTTTTGGTCGATTTTGTTTGATTCCCATGGTTCTTTTTCATATTTTCGAACAAAGGGTTGGAGGGAATCAGGTTGAAGTGACTGTGCTGATACAGGGTCAATCATTTCTGTATATTTACAAATTCATCATCAAAATAAAATCGAGTTTGGATCTGTGCGTAGCTTCTAGGTAAAAAGATTGTGCTAATACTTCATTTCTGCTCGTCTTAAGTTTTAATATGGATCTTTAATTTTCTTAGAAAACTTTTTTGTGGTATTTTTTTTTTTTCAAATTAATATTTTTTCACTTTCTATTGGTATATCATAGAATAGCTTGTTTTACATCTAAAATCTGAATTTCTTTAAGAAATACCTACTCTCTTCTTTTACCAGTTATCAATAAAAAAGTATTGACTAATTGATCGTCAAACAGGAACATACCAAGGAAAAGTTCGGTCTTGTGACCTCCGAAAAAATGTTGAGATTTCGGCAATATTCCCTCTAACACCCTGCTATTTTTGGCATAATTCCCATTTTATGAACTTGTATCTCACTCCTAAATGCATGCCCCCTGAAGAATAACATGTTACGCATACGCCTTGTGGTGATTCTGGAATTTTTTATATAAATCAACTATAAAAAAAGTTCGTAGCTTGATAAAGATCAAAACCGCAAGAGATCATTTCAACAAAAAATGTATTCCCGCAAAAATAATTAGATATATCATGCTAACATTATTGATGGATTGAGCGCTTGAAGCATTCTTATCTAAGCCAGGATTTCAATAAGCGGAGGAGGGATTTCGATTAAAAGAATTCTTTCTTTTGGTGTTTTCATTATAAAATATTGAAAAAATACCCGCCCTCCCTAGATTCCCAGAAATACCTTTCTTTGTGTCTTCATTAAAAAAATGCGTCCCCCCCCTAAATTTCCATTAATTGGAGCCCCTAAATTGTACAATACGGAAGAGCACACTTATTTCACGAAAAAATGTCTAAAATAACAGTTTCTCCACTTTCTAACTGATCATTATTCTATCTGTATTTAATGTGTATTTATCCATAGGCAAAATAAGTTCTCCGAGACGCTGAAGCAGAATCCCTTCAGTATTAAAGGGAGTAATTACGTAGTTGTCACCGATTCAGAAGAAGCAGCCGTCACTATTTATCAACTGGTAACTAGAAATTTGATATGCTACTGAACTCTCTTTTCTGGTCAGTTTCTTTTTTTTTTGTGTTTTTCATTCAACTCTTTATCTTGATATTTGTAACATGAATATGACATATTTATTAAGAAAACTTACTGACGATAAAATACCCCCCTGATCAATCGAGAGAAAATTTGATGTGTTAACTTCATGTATTAATAAATACAAATCAATGCTAAGTAATGGTCCTTTCACACTGCGCTGTAGAACCTTTACAATAGCATAGCTTAAGACTTCACTTACGTTATGAAATTGCTACGAAGCAAGTTTTTTTCCATAACGAAGGCAGTGCCAAATAGACTAGAACTCTGCTTAGAAGTTTACGGTACGTAAATTATTCACATTACGGAAAAGTCAATATTGCAGGAACGAGAGGGATTTCCTGGATGAGTGGTTAATAAATGTTGAAAACAAACTAGCAATATTTTCCTTAAGGTCATGTAACTTAACCAATTAACATATACCACGAAGTACGTAGCGTGAACACTGCTTAAAGCATAGGTCGTCAAACAAAAAGGAAAACGAAAATTGGGCGAGAAAATTAAGACAAAAAGCGGAAGGAAAAGAAGTAGAATAGGCCAGTGCGATTAGAATACAATCCAAAATTGAAGCTAAAGTTCATCATTTCTAATAATTCTTACAGAAGACAATCTTCAAGACACACCTTTATACTAAAAAACATTTTTTTTTATAGTATTATAAGTCCCTCCTCGAACCTTCTTAGTGGTACCAACATCTTAAAAATCCAAGTAACTATATTTATTGATCACGTACATTTAAAAACAAACATATTAAAATCATAACCATATCAATCAGTCCTTAAGTTTTAGCAGCTAAAAACCACAGATTTAATTTTGGAGCATTCTACAGCCAATTACCATTAATAAACATCTGTCACAGCTGTTTTTCAGGGTGCTCTTCCGTCATAGGACACCACTTCCGCTGTGGAACCAAAATTACTTAAAGTCAGCAAAATTCTTATTATTTATTCCCAGATCCCTCTGTTTACCATAAATTACCTTCGTCCCATTTACTCACACTGAAACGACCCAAATGAAAGACCTTGTCTTTACATGATTTTACACAGGAAAAAATTTAACAATTAGACAAGGTTTAGTATTCCTAATTTTAAGTATCTAATTCAGTTACTTCCACGTATCCTTTCTAATATCCCGATAAAAAATAATTTTATTTATTTGCTTTGTTTATTTTCCCTTATTTTTATTTGATCCCTTCCTTTTTTCTTCTTTCTCTTTTTGTTCTTTCTTGTCTTTTCCTAAAGGCAATGCTATTCTCACTCATACACACATTAATTCTGGACTATCTTTCTCCACTCAAAAGGCTCAAACTCCCTCCTCAACTCTTTTTCTCACTCCATTTTTCATACACAGTGTGAAAGTATAGCCTAATTCAAAATCAGAACAGTATATTCTCCACTCTTCACTTATTTTCAATAGTTTAATTTTTATTTCCAAACCTCCCAAAGAGAACACTTTTTTTTCTTCTCACATAATGGTACATGTTTCCAATAATACAACACAAGGAATTTTTCCTTTTCACCTCCAAATCCAAATTTATATCAAATTTTGCCAGCTTCTTCTTTTCATCGTCACTTTGAACCATAATACCATAAAATTTCACTTAAATTGAAATCAAACTGAAAAAGTCCTTCGTTCTCTTTATACATGAGGAACTTGTGGTTTTAAACCATCTTCTGCTTTCACAAAAAAAGACACTTTCTATCTTAATATAGATACTTTCTATCTATGATGAGTCTATTTCGGTAACACAAAATCATGTGTATCACTTGAAATATAAGCTCCTTTACTTTAGGCTCTGTATGGAGGGAATGCAAATTCCTGAAAGCGCTTTCAAAATCTACCTATAGTTCTTTTGATTCTGCGTGATATTCACCATTTTCCTCGTCGAGAGTCAAGATCATGGCTATCTCCTTTTGTAATACTCTACTATCTGCCGTGCGAAGCGCTTTTTCTTGCAGCTGCTTCAGTATCAGGATTGAATTTCTTATGAAAGCTGAGCAATTATCTCTGAATTTGTTGGAGTAGGGGGAGCAGCTACTTTCTTGTCATTTCAAAGTGTTTCTGTGGTCCATTTAAAAATTCAATTATTATTCTGAGAAGAATATTTTAAGACATTTATTGAACATCGAAACTATTTTCGTCTATTCTGCATATTATATTCTTCTATTCTTAAATATATTCTTCCATTCTAGATATTCTAAAAACACTATTTTAAACTATTCTACATGGTATTAATACTGAATCTACTCATATACAACAGCCATCATACTTACATAATACACATATACATAGATTCTATTCTTTTCCAAGGAAAAATCTTTTGGTTGTGGCCTTGAAGGTATACTAATATAGGCTTTGAATATTTAGACATTCCAATTCTTTTGGACGAAAGAGCATCTTCTAGATGAGTTTTTCTAGCTTTCCGTCCATATATAAAGCCTCATTTATTTATTAATATTTTTGGCTTTAGATTTCAGGAGGAGTATAAATGGGGCCAGATAAATTATTCTTGATATTCAGTACATGTTGCTGAAAGTCGATATCTGAAACAAGGAGAGATTCCTACCTTTATCGTTTCCACATAGCAGACACTGAATCACAATAAGTTTATCTTCCCATGCACTTTTTTTAAATTACACATAATTTAGGCCAAATTAAAGCATTTTTTGATCACTTTAATCTACTTCACACTTTTTAAATAAATTTTTATTTTCAGGCAATAGAAATGAAACTTTTAAAGCCGAAAAATCAATGGCTTTTTATCTTCCCTTCACCGATGGTCAATATGGAAAGTTTGACACAAACTTTTCTTGAAATGACACTTGAAGGACATAATATTGCAATGATTTTTGACCAAAGCACCAATGAAAAGTGTAAGGATTTACTACGCTGCTTTACGAAGAGAATTTTGGAACCTTTTATTACGGCAGTCAATAGAACACTTTCAGAAGAACTATTATTTTATAACTCTGTTTCTGATGATGAGTGGCCCAACCTCAAATATTCCATAGCAGAAATTAATCTAAAAGTAAAAGAAAGAATTCAAGTAAGATTTTAAAGTAATATTATTCTTTTTGGTCACTTTTTCTTCATGGTATTAAAAGAGCGAAAAAAATTAACAGGAATTATATCATCACCAAAAGTACAGCTAGATAGCCAGTATGATAAAAAGTAACTTCTGCAATTTGATTGTTTTTTTTTTTCTTAAGACGATTTGACCAAATCCTCATTAAAGAGTACTATGCTATATGCTATATATATATATATATATATATATATATATATATATATATATATATATATATATATATATATATATATATATATATATATATAATATATATATATATATATATATATATATATTATATATATATATATATATATATATATATATATATTATATATATATATATGTTTATTTATTTTGTAACCAACCAAGTATACTCCTGCGAAACCATTATTATAGGAGAGCTGTCAAGAAAGTAATTTGGGTTTTGGAAAAAAAGTAAATAAGCTAAGCGAGGAAACAGTTTTGTTCCATATTCTTGAAAGTTAGGCTATGTCTTTAAAAAGGCTATCGAATGTGTTAAAAATTGGGCATTTCCTTTAACGATTCCTCAGCATATCTTCATCCTGTTTATGAAATGTCGTGGCTTTAAACTTAAAAGACTTTTCCTGGAGACGGGAAGAGCTGGAGGAGCAACCCATTTTTTTTTTTTTTTTTTGTACTTTTGCGGTATTTAATTCATTGCACATCCAGATGGAGTATTGAAAGTTTTTGTCGTTTCTCATTTTTTTTCCATGTAAAAATTGTATTTTCTAATTTTCCTAAAATAATTATAACATGAAAATAGTTTTGGATATATATATATATATATATATATATATATATATATATATATATATATATATATATATATATATATATATACATATATATATATATATATATATATATATATATATATATATATATATATATATATATATATATATATATATATATATATATATATATATATATATATATATATATATATATATATATATATATATATAATATATATATATATATATTATATATATATATATATATATATATATATATATATATATATATATATATATATATATATATATATATATATATATATATATATATATATATATATATATATATATATATATATATATATATATATATATATATATATATATTATATATATATATATATTATATATATATATATATATATATATATATATATATATATATATATATATATATATATATATATATATATATATATATATATATATATATATATATATATATATATATATATATATATATATATATATATATTATATATATATATATATATATATATATATATATATATATTATATATATATATATATATATATATATATATATATATATATCTATATATATATATATATATATATATATATATATAATATATATATATATATATATATATATATATATATATATATATATATATGGAGAAAAGAGGATGTATATTGAGACAGCCATTTTGTTCAAAATAGACCAAAGATCCTATACCAAAACTCCAGGGTGACAAAACCTCCAAGAGCCCGTGGGCAAGTGTTGTAAGTTATGCCCCATGGGCATTGACTGTTTTCTATGAAAGGAGAGGGTCTTACTAACTTTAGAGGAGGCTTATTTGATTAGAAATTGAAAGTTCTTATTTCAATTTAAGAGTAAAAGGAAAGGTTTTAAGCTATGCCCCAGGGGCATAAAAGGTTCTTATGGAAGAGGTGACAGTACAAACTTCGGAGAGAGCTCAAACTATTAGAAATTGAAAGTTCTAGTTTCCTTTTTACGAGTCAAAAGTGACCAGAGGGCAACTAGCTCTCCCATGCCCTCTTTTACCCAAATGCAACCGATCGGAAATTTGAGATAGCCATTGTGTTCAAAATAGTTCAAAGATTATATAACAAAGTCTACGTGTTGATATAACCCCCCAGAGCCCTGGGACAAGGGATGGAATTCATTCCTCAGGCGCATATAAGGTTTTTGTGGATAAGGTGGCCGTATAGACTTCAGAAGAGGCTCCTTTGATTGGAAATTGGAAGTTTTATTTCCCTTTTAAGAGTCAAAAGTGACCGGAGGGCAAATAGCTGCGCCGCGCCCTTTTTTCCCCCAATTCATCCAATCTAACGTTTGAGATTGTTCAAAACAGTCCAAAAATCCTATAACAATGCCTTTGGGTTTGACACAACCCCCAAAGCCCGGGCAAGGGTTGTAGCTATGCCTCTTGAGCATATCAGGTCTTTATGGAAGTAGTGGTCGTATAAGCTTTGGAGGCAGCTTATTTGATTGAAGATTGAAAGCTTTAGTTTTTTCTTTAAAAGCCAGAAGGGATCGGAGGGCAACTAGCTCCCCACCCCTCTTTTCTCCAAATGTATCGGATTGAAATTTTGAAGGCCATTCTCCTCAAAATAGTCCAAATGTCAAACAACTATGGTTCTGGGTCTGAACCCCCCCGCTCCAGCCCTTGGGGAAAGGGCTATAAATTATGCTAGTACCCATCGTTGAGATATAATGTTTTTATGGTAGGCGTAGTCGTATAAACTTTTGAAGAGGTTGATTTGATTGGAAATCGAAATTTATTTAGCCCTTTTTAAGAGTCGAAAGTGATCAGAGGGTAACCAGCCCCCTCACTTCCTCGCGCGTTTTTTTCACCAAATTCATCCGATTAAAATTGTTAAATAGCCATTTTGTTCAAAATTGCCCAAATTTCAAATAATTATAACTTAGGAGTTGAAAAATCTTCCTTAGCCGCCGGGGCAAGGTTTGTAACTTATGCAAGTTGCCCATTGTTAACATATATGGTTTTTGTGGAAGGGGTGGTCATAATAACTGGGAAGGCTGCGTATTAACTTTGAGGGCTCATTCGATTGGAAACTAAAATTTCTGGTTCTTTTTTAAAAGTCAAAAGTAATCAAAGGACAACCAGCCCCTCCCCCACCCAACCCCTTTTCCCAAAGGCATCAGGTAAAAATTTTGTGATAGCCATTTTGCTCAAAATAGTTCAACGACCAAATAACTATGTTTCTATGGTCTAACTCCCTCTCATCCCCCAGAGAAGGGGCTGTGAGTTATGCAAGTTGCTTATTGTTACTTTGATACTTTCTTTACTTTGATGTTTGGGTTTAGTGATTTACGGGGCATGAGCTGTAAGTTATGCATGTTGCTTATTGTTACTCTGATACTTTGTTTAGTTTGATACTTTCATTACTTTGATACTTTGTTACTTTGTTAATTGTTACTTTGGTACTAGTTGTAATGCTTTGATGAAATTTTGATGTTGACAAAAATTTGATTTTGAAATAGGGAATTTTGAAAAACCTGAGACTTTGACATTAAAAAACAAACAGAAATGAAGTAAAAAAAAAAAAAAAAAAATTCTCAATCCGACAAAAAAGTAAAGAAAAGTAAAGGCCATATTAAACTTAAGATCAGCAGAAATAAAAACTGATAATAATAATTCAAACTTATTAAAATATTTTACTATTATATTTTTACTAATATTTTAATATTGTAAAATGTTTTTAAAATTTTACTATTAAATATTTTATGTTAACTCATTAGAATGTTTTACTGTTTAAGAATAAATTAAACCCACAACGAATTGGAATTAAATAAACAATCATAGCCAACAAACATACAGCCTGTGCTAATGTAAATGAATATAAATCAATATTAAAACGAATATAAATTAAATTGATTATGCAAATCAAACTTAAAACGAACAAAAATCTTTAGAAATATGAGTTTGGCTACTGCTTCCTTCTCTAACTCTAAAAGTATAAAGCCTACTGCATCATTGGCGCTTTACTGAAAGCTATATGTGCCTTGAACAGTCGTCAAATACTAATAAAATTAAACTGAATATTTGATGTATAGTGTAAATAATTTCTGAAAGCTCATCAACTCAATTCGCTGCAATTTTATTTGCAGTGATTTTTATTTCACTGCAACTGTCATTTTATTTTCATTATTGTAATAAGTATAAAAGAAAATATTTGTAACATAGTTCCAGTAAAGCTCCAGTTTTCAGTAAAGCTCCAAACACGCAGTAGGCTTTAGACTTTTACAGTTAGGGAAACTCTTGTTTGTAGTGAAAACTATATTTGTCTTGAACATTCTTGGAAAGAACTAATAAAATTAAACTAAATATTTGATATCTAATAATATTAATTGCTGAAAGCTCATCAGTTCAAGATTTTATTTCACCGTGATTTTCATTTTATTTTTAATGTTGCAATAAGTACAAAAGAAAATATTTGTAATATAATTCGTTTTCAGTAAAGCGCCAATGATACAATAGGTTTTACATTTATACCGTTAGGGAAGGGGATAGTAGCCAAACTCTTGTTTGTAGTGATTTTTGTTCGTTTTAAGCTTGATTTGTATATTCAATTTAAGTTTTACTTGTTTTAATATTTATTTATTCCTTTATATGAGTAACTGTTGTATGTTTGTTCGCTATGATAGTTTAATTAATTTCTGTTCGTTTTGGGTTTTATTTATTCTTTAATAGTTTCTTTTTGTTTAAGCTTGATTTGCGTATTCAATTTAACTTCTACTCATTTTAAGATTCATCTAGATGGTACCTGTTGTATGTCTTTTTGCTATGATTGTTTATTTAATTCTGTTCGTGTTCGTTTCATTTATTTTTAATATATAATTTGGATAATGATATGAAGAAACTAGAAAATTTTAGTGGTTTTAAAGCAAAATTGAAAGAAAAATTATTAAGTAAGTATGATTTTTAGTTTTGTTTGTTTTGGAGGTGACTTGATTTGATTTAATTTAAATTAAGTTGTAATTGCTTGTTGGTTTGTGAGTGCGACCCTACAACATGAAATATGGTATGTAGTTGCTGTCCCTGTACTATTATTATTATTCTTTATTTATTTTTCTTTCTTTTCTTTTGTCTCTTTTTATCTTTCTTTCTTATTATAGTGTATTTGAATGATGTTACATGTATGTATTATTTTTTTTTTTTTTTTTTTTTTTTTTTTTTTTTTTTTTTTTTTTTTTTTGCTTGTTTCACCCCACGTCAACCGTTTGGTTTTGGTGTGAATCACATTGATTTTTGTAGTTAAACTTTTTGTTAATTAAATATATCACTATCAAAAAAAAAATAGTAAGCTCTGGTCGTTTTTAGTTTGAATTATTATAGGTTTTTATTTCTGTTGATCTTAAGTTTAATTTGGCTTTTACTTTTCTTTGAAAAACTTCTTCTTTGGAAAGTTGTTTTTTTAATTAAAAAGTCTGAATGAAGAAATGAGATCTTGAGCAAATAGAAATCATAGGCAGCGCAATAGGGCTGCCTAAGTAAAGAAACGATGTTGGCACAATGTATTGCTTTTTCTTTTGTTTTTTTAGACCAGGGCACTTTGTATCGAAGGAGTTGTCATAAAAACTTCAAAAAGGGCACATTCGATTGGAAATTGGAAAGGGCTTTTGCCCTTTTTTAATAGCCGAAGTGATTGCAAGGCAACTAACACCCCTTCCACGCCCACCATTTTCCCAAACACACATCAATCAAAATTTGAGATAGCCATTTTGTTCAACGTAGTCTAAAGTTTTGGAAATTAGGTCTTTGAGGATGACAACCCCCCTCCCCACACCCCTCAGGGCAAGGGTTATAAGTTATGCCCTGGGGTATAAAAGGTTCTAATAGACAGCATTATCGTAGAAACTTCAAAAAGGGCTCATTCAATTGGAAATTGAAAGGCTTGTGCCCTCTTTAATAGTCGAAAAGTAATTGGAGGGCAACTAACCCCCCTCTCACGCCCACCATTTCCTGAAACAAATGCAATGAAAATTCTGAGATAGCCATTTTTTTCAACGTATTTGGAAGTTCTGGACATTATGTCTTTAAGGATGACACCCCCCCCCCCTGAGCCCTCAGGGTAAGGGTTTGTAAGTTATGCCCTGGGGGCATATAAGGTTTTTTATAGAAAGGGTTGTCTTAGAAACTTCAGAAAGGGCTCATTCGATTGGAATTGAAAGGGCTAGTGCATTTTTTTATAGTAGAAAGTGATTGGAGGGCAACTAACCCCCCTCTCACGCCCACTATTTCCCCACACACATCCAATCAAAATTTGGGGATAGCCATTTTGTTCAACGTAGTTTAAAGTTTTGGAAAGTAGGTCTTTGAGGATGACAACCCCACCCCCCCCCCACAACCCTAAGGGCAAGGGTTGTAAGTCATGCCATGGGGGCATATTATGTTTTTATAGAAAGTGTTGTCGTAAGAACTTCAAAAAGGGCTCATTCGATTGGAAATTGAAAGTGGTAGTGCCCTTTTTAATAGTCGAAAGTGATTGGAGGGCAACTAACCTCTCTCTCACGCTCGCTATCTCCTCGAACACATTCAATCAAAATTTTGAGATAGGCATTTTGTTCAAGACAGTCTTAAGTTCTGGAAATTAGGTTTTTGAGGATGATACCTTCAAATAGTCGACCCTTTTCGACCCTTTTTTAATAGTCGAAAGCGATTGGAGGGTAACTAACCCCCCTCTTACGCTCACCATCTCCCCGAACACATTCAATCAAAATTTTGAGATAGCCATTTTGTTCAACGTAGTTGAAAGGTCCGGAAATTATGTCTTTGAGGATGAAAACCCCCCACACGCCCCCAGGGCAAAGGTTATAAGTTATGCCATGGGGGCATATAAGGCTTTATAGAAAGCGTTGTCGTAGAAACTTCAAAAAGGGCTCATTCAGTTTGGAAATAGAAAGGGCTAGTGCCCTGATTAATAGTCAAAGCGACTGGAGGGCGAATACCCCTCCCCCCACGCTCATCATTTCCCCGAACACTTCCAATCAATATTTTGATATAGCCATTTTGTTGAACATTGTTTGAAGGTTCTGGAAATTATGTCTCTGAGTATGACACCCCCCCCCCCACAGCCCTCAAGGCTAAGGCTGTAAGTTATGCCCTGGGATCATGTAATGTTTTTTATAGAAAGCGTTGTCGTAAAAAACTTCAAAAAAGACTCATTTGATTGGAAATTGAGAGGGCTATTGCCCTTTTTTAATAGTCGAATTAATCAGAGGAAGAATCATACACCCCCCCCCCCCCCCTCCGCCTACGCCCATCATTTCCCAAACATTTCCGATCAACATTTTTGATATGGCCATTTTTTTCAACGTATTTGAAAGGTCTTGAAATATGTCTTTGAGGATGACCTTCTCCCTCCATAGCCCTCAGGACAAGGGTCGTAAGTTATGCCCTTGGTCATATAAGGTATTTATAGAAAGTTTTGTCATAGAAGCTTCAAAAAAGACTCATTCGATTGGGAATTGAGATATCAAGTGCCTTTCTTATTAGTCGAAAGTGTTCAGAGGGCAAATGCCCCCCCCGCCAAAACTATAATTTTCCCTAAACACTTCTAATCCAAATCTTTTAAGTAAGGGATGGCTGTTTAACTTTATAAGAGGCTCAGTCTTTTTCAGAGGCAACGCTGTAGCGTTGGCTATAGTAAAGGCCATACGGCTCCAATGTTTTATTATTTATATAGCCCTGGTGGCAAATATGGTTCTTATGGAAGGGATACTCGTATAAAAACTTCAGAGAGGGCTCATTTGATTGTAAATTGAAAGTTCGAGCTCACTTTTTAACAGTCAAAAGAGATCCGAGGGCAACTAGCCCCCACCCCCACGCCTTCTTTTTCCAAACCCATCTGATGAAAATTTTGAGATTGATATTTTGTTTAAAATAGTTCAAAGGTCGGATAAGAAAAACTCCGGTGTCAATACAAACCCCCAGGGCCCAGGGGAAGGCGTTCTAAGTTATGCCCTAAAGGATGTATGGTTCTTATGAATGGATACTCGTATAACTTCATAGAGGGCTCATTTGATTGGAAGTTGAAAGTTTCTAGTTCAGTGTTCAAGAGTCAAAAGAGTTAAGGCAACTAGCCCCCCCCCACACGCCCTTTTCCCCAAACCATCCGCTCCAAATTTTGAGATAGCCAGTTTTTTTGAAAATTGTTCAAAAATTAGATAACAAAAACCCCGGTGTCAACACAACCCCCGGGGCCCGGGAGTAGGTGTTGTAAGTGTTGTCCTAGGGGTGCATATGGTTATTATGAAAGGGATGCTCGTATAAACTTCAGAGAGGGCTTATTTGATTGGAAATTGAAAGTTCTAGTTCACATTTTAAGAGTCAAAAGATATCAGAAGGCAACTCGACCTCCCCACACACACTCTCTTTTTTCCACAAGCCCATTCGATAAAATTTTTTAAATAGCCATTTCATTAAAAAATAGTTCAAAGGTCAGATAAGAAAAACTCCTGGGTCGGCGCAACCCCCCAGGGCCCGGAGACAGGCGTTATGATTAATACTCTTGGGGCATATATAGTTCTTGTGGAAGGGATGTTTGTATAAACTTCATTTGATTCGAAATGAAAGTTCAAGTTCACTTTCTAAGAGTCAAAAGAGATTGGAGGGCAACTAGCCCCCCCCCACCTTCCACGCCCTAAATGTATCAGATAAAATTTTGAGATAGACATTTTGCTAAAAACAGTTCAAAGTTTAGTTATGAAATATATTTGTTGTTATGAAAGGGATGCTCGTATAAACTTCATAGAGAACTCATCTGATTCGAAATTGAACGTTGTAATTCACTTTTTAAGAGTCGAAAGTGATCGGAGGGCAGCTAGCCTCCCCCCGTACTCCATTAATGTTTTACCAGAAGCACTTCATATAGAAGGGGCCCTTTTCCCCAAAGGCCCTTTTCCCCCAAATACATATAAATACATCCAAATTCCCCCAAATACATTTCCCCCAAAAGGCCCTTGTCCCCCAAATACATCTGATAAAAATTTTTAGGTAGCCATTTAAATGAATTAATAAATCATAAAACGAGGGAAACTTAAACCAGTTTTCGTCTATAACTTACTGCGTCTTTGGCGCTTTACTAAAAACTATATGCGTCTTGAACAGTCTTGGAAAGTATAAATAACATCAAATTGAATATTTGATGTATAATGATATTAATTGTTGAAAGATCCATCAGTCCCAAGAATTTATTTCACTGTAATTTTATTTTTATTTTCAATGCTGTAGTAACTGGAAAAGAAAATATTTGTAATATAATTCGTTTTCAGTTAAGCACCAATGACGCAGTAGGCTTTTGGTTTTTATTTACAGTTAAGGAAGGGGACAGTATCCAAACTCTTGTTTGTAGTGACACTTTATTCGTCTTGAACAAACTTTAGAAAGAGCTAATAAATTAAACTGAATATTTGATGTATTGTGACATTAATTGCTGAAAGCTCATCAGTTCAAACTTTTACTATAATTTTAATGTTTATTTTCAATATTAAGTACGAAAGAAAATATTTGTCATAAAATTGGTTTTCAGTAAAGCGCCAATGACGCAGTAGGTTTTAGACTTTTACAGTGAGAGAAGGAGGGGATACCCAAACTCTTGTTTATAGTGATTTTTGTTCGTTTCAAGCTTGGTTTGAATATTCAGTTTAAGTTTCGCTCGTTTTAAGATTAATTTATTCATTTACATTAATATATATTGTATGTTTGTTTGCATTGATTGTTTATTTAACTTTCTGTTTGTTTTAAGTTTCAATTCTACTTCAATAGAAAAATATTTTTTTTCGTTTTAAGCTTGATTTTTATATTCAATCTAAGCATTACTCGCTTTAAGGTCTATTTATTCATTTATATTATTACTTGTTGTATGTTTTTTTCTATGACTGTTTACTTTATTTCTGTTCGTTTTGGGTTTCATTTATTCTTTAATAGCAATTTCTGGTGGTTTGAGTTTGAATTTTAACAGATATTTGTATCTGCTGACCTTTTTTTATAAGGTCAGTTTAAAATGGCCTTTACTTTTCTTTGAAAAAAGTATTTTTCGGAAAGTTTTTTTTTAATTAATCCCTGAAAAATACTATGTCAACACTTGACTGTGTTTTTTTATTTAATTTCTGTTTGTTTTGGGTTACTTTTATTTATTGATACTGATTTGCGGTAGTTGTATGCTTGTTAGATTATTTGATTCTTTTTTTTTTTGTTCAATTTTGGTTTAATGGAGTTCTTTACTTTAAAAAAAAAAAAATTATTTTTGTGGAAAAAGTTTTTTTATTGATTACAATAAATAATTAAGAAAACCGATCGAACAAAATAACGAGGAAAAAGTTTTTTGATAAATAAAAGTTCTTTTTTATCGAACGATGAACTTCAACAATGAAGCAAAAACCTTTACAAAGATAGATTACCACAAAAAAGGGTAGTGCAATGGCCTCTATAAAACTTATCAAAATGCTAGCATTTTTTTTCGTGCTATGTTGAAAAAGAAGTAATTCTTTTTGAAAAATCTAGATGAAACATTCAGCCTCTCATGTTTTTTGCATTTTTGTAGCAATATATCATTATTGTCATTCTAGTATGTTGTAGATTTTCATCCCTGTCTTTATGTTTTTAAGTTGCATCCTAATAGGTTATTTTTGAGGGGTTTTAAAGGCGGCAACGCCATTTTTACTTCTGATTAATCAAAAAAAGCTTTTTGCACAAAATAAGTTTTTCAAAAAAATTAAAGAACTCCATTAAACCAAAAATGAACAAAAACAGAATCAAATAATCTACCAAGCATACAACTACCACAAATCAGTATCAATAAATAAATGAAACCCAAAACAACAGAAATTTAAAATAAGTCAAACTCAAAACGAGCTGGAATTAATCTGAGTAGGGTTTTAAACCCTATGCTTTCTAAAAGCCAGAATATAATTTGTACTTTACTGAAAAACATTCAAATGAATTTATTGAAAAAAATGCGTATTGTCAGTTTAATATACATATGCTGATATTTATTCCTTAAAATCTTTATGAATTTTTGTTAATTAATTTGTGTTTGGGGAAATGGTGGGTGTGGAAGGGGTGTTAGTTGCCTTCCAAACATTTTCGACTATTAAACAGGGCACTAGCCATTTCAATTTCCAATTGAATGAGCCCATTTTGAAGTTTCTACGACAACGAATTCTATAAAAACCTTATATGCCGCCAGGGCATGACTTAAAACACTTGCCCTGAGGGCTGTAGGGGGGGGGGGGGGGTGTCATCCTCAAATACCTATTTTTCAGAACTTAAAAATACGTTGAATTAAATTGCTATCGCAAAATTTTTATTAGATGTGTTTTTGGGGAGAAGGTGGGCGTGAGAGGGGGGTTAGTTGCCCTCCAATCACTTTCGACTATTAAAAAGGGCACTAGCCCTCTTGAATTTCCAATCGAATGAGCCTTTTTTGAAGTTTCTACGACAACGCCGTCTATATAACACCTTATATGCCCCCAGCGCATAACTTACAACCCTTGCCCTGAGGGCTGTGGGGGAGTGCCCTCCTCAAAAACATAATTTCTATATGGAAATCAACTACGCTGAACAAAATGGCTATCTCAAAATTTTGATTGGACGTGTTTCGGGAAATGGTGGGTGTGGAAGGGGTGTTAGTCGCCTTCCAATCACTTTCGACTATTAAAAAGGGCACAAGCCACTCCAATTTCCAATTGAATGATCCCTTTTCGAAGTCTCTACGACAACTTCTTCGATACGAAGTGCCCTGCTGTAAAGGAAAAAAATAATAAAATATTACATTGTGCCAACATCGGTCTTATATGCCCCCAGGGCATAACTTAAAACCCTTGTCCTGAGGGTTGTGGGGAGTGTCCCCTCAAAAACCTAGTTTCTATTTGGAAATCAACTACGGTGAACAAAATGGCTATCTCAAAATTTTGATTGGATGTGTTTGAGGGAATGATGGGCGTGGGGGGGGATAGTTGCCCTCCAATCACTTTTGACTATTTAAAAGGGCACTAGCCATTCCAATTTCCAATCGAATGAGCCCTTTTTCGAAGTTTCTACGACAACTCCTTCGATACGAAGTGCCCTGGTATGAAAAAAAATAATACATTGTGCCAACATCGTTCTTTACTTAGGCAGCGCGTTTGCGCTGCCTATAATAAATATATCTTGATATAAAACTGACATAAAACGCAAAACTATTAAAATTCGACATGAAAGCCACGAGTCAAAACTCTAAACAGTCCTGAAGTTTCTAATGCATTACGTAACTGTTTTTATTTTTCAAGGTTTTATTGAACATCAGCTGTGATTGTGGTTTAAAATACGTAATTAGGTCTGCCGAAGTAAAGAAAAGACGTCAAGCTAACACTGTAGAGTTTTGGTGAATGGACACCATCCTTTGGACTACGCCACCTGGATGATCTGTTTCCTCATGTTACTGGGGGTCTTCGTGGGAGAGAACTGATCATTACCTCATTGGATGTAACTAGTTTTATATAATACTTGTAGATAAATAAGTATTTATTTGCATACATAAAAACAACAGGCGCTGAGAAGCCTTGTTGGTTTGCAAAAAGTTGTAGCTTACGCATTGAATTTTCATTTCATTGTCTCATTTATTTGTAAACTCTGACAAATTAAACGGAAATTTTTCCATGTAAATTAAGGAGTTAATTTGAAACTTAAAATGGACTCAAATTAGCTTGAATTGGATGTCAAAACTTAAAAACGAGCAGAATTTTTGATGAAGAACCAAGTTATGTCTACAACAAACATAATTATAGCAAATAAGGGGGAAGGTATCCACCCTAACCCTCCAAACCTCTACATTACTATAGTACCATCTGCACTTTAGTGAAAACTTAATAAATAGAATAAGTTGAGAGATTTCAGGCAATAGCTAGAATTGACATTTCTTTTTAGCCAATTGTTCTTCGAGTGAATTTGAATGGAACAAGAAACGAACTTAAAAGGAATAGATCAGTGGCAGTAATTCGAATCAATAATTCAATGCTTACTTTGCCAACATTTCAAACTAACAAAATGTAATTACTAAGCATCTGTTTTTTAAAAAATTAAAAATTAGCTAAACATCTGATTTTCCATAGTATTTAGTCATATTTTCTATCACAGCAGTATTCAGAGGAGAGGGCTTCACCCCTCTCATGCGAGGGTATCGTATATTTTTTACAGGGAGGGGGATCTGTAAAAGTGTTTCCAGTGTCAGGGGGACTGAGGTTTGGAACGGTGTTTTTGTGACAGTAACCCCTTTCAGTATTTTGAATAATTCTGCGCTTTATTGTTTATTACAGAGATGAAAAGGAAGCCCATTTGTCCTTTCCTGTGTCTGACTTTCCCTGTGTCTGAGTCTGACTTCCAGAGTGCACCCCTGAGCAAGACACTTGATGAAAATATAAACCGATCTGTTAAAGATTAATTAAAAAAAATTTTTTTTAATTTCGTACAAATTTTGCAAATTTTGTGTTTTTTTGCACTTTAAAGTGTAAATTTGTGTTCTGGCCTTAGGAAGGCATAGGGTTTTTGCGCCCAACTTATTTTAATTTCTGCTCGTTTTGAGTTTGACTCGGTTATTTATTGTAATTTCTGTTCCCTCTGGGCTTCATTTTTTCACCGATGCTGATTTGTGGTAGTTTCACGCTTGGTAGATTATTTGATTTTATTTTGATCATTTTTTGTTTAATGGAGTTCTTTACTTTTCTTTGAAAAACGTATTTTGTGAAAAAAGTTTTTTTAAATTAATTTCTGTTCGTTTTATATTGACATAGTCTTTTTCAGGGAAAAAGAAAATAACACTTTAAATCTTTTCGTTTTTTAAGACTTTATAGTTTGGCCTGCTATTTGTATGCTGGAGAAAAATTTTCAGCAATTTTTAACAAAATACACCCCTTAAAAAATCTAGACACAAATAGTACTGTTTAATTTGGTTTCCTACCTCCTCTAGTTGACCTGAAATGGGAAACTTGATACCATTCAGAAAAAAATCTGTTTACTTTCTTTGATAGCTTGGATACACTTACGCTATTTTGATTTGGTTAAATTTTAAGAGCAGAAGTAGCCCCGAAAATTTAAACATAATACCCTCAGTCGTTCTTGGGATACTGCTGAGATGCCTTATTGGGAATTAGCATTATCACAGTGCATTTTGATTTAATCTTAAGGCAACATTTAGTTTTTAAACATAATGGGCGAATAGGAGGGTGGGCGTGGGAAGGTGGGAGTGGAAGGGGGATTAGTTGCCCTCCAATCACTTTGGACTATTAAAAAGGGCATCAGCCCTTTCTATTTTCAATCGAATGAGCCTCTTTCGAAGTTCCCACGACAACTCCTTCGATACGAAGTGCCCTGATCTAAACAACAACAAGAACAAAAATATCACTAATCACTTTCGACTATTAAAAAGGGTACTAACCCTTTGAATTTCCAATCAAATGAGCCCCTATTCAAGTTTCTACGATAAAGATTTCAATAAAAATCTTATATCCCCCAGGGCATATAGTTCTAACCCTTGTCCTGAGGGTTGTGGGGGAGTGTCCTCCTCAAAAAACATATATTCTATCTGGAAATCAACTACGCTGAACAAAATGGCTATCTCAAAATTTTTATTGGATGTGCTTGGAGAAATAATGGGCGTGAGTGGGGGGCTAGTTGCCCTCCAATGACTGTCGACTATTAAAAAGGGCACTAGCCCTTTGAATTTCCAATCGAATGAGCTTTTTTGAAGTTTCTACGACAAAGCCTTCTATAAAAAACCTTATATGCCCCAAGGGCATAACTTAAAACCCTTGCCCCGAGGGCTGTGGGGGAGTTTCCTCCTCAAAAACATATTTTCTATCTGGAAATCAACTACGCTGAACAAAATGGCTATCTCAAAATTTTGATTGATATGTTTTGGGGAATGATGGGCGTGGGGGAGGGTTATTTGCCCTCCAATCACTTTCGACTATTAAAAAAGGGCACTAGCCTTTTGAATTTCCAATCGAATGAGCCTGTTTTGAAGTTTCTGAGACAACGCCTTCTATAAAAATCTTATATGTCCCCAGGGCATAACTTAAAAAACCCTTGCACTGAGGGGGCTTGTGGGGAGAGTGTTCTCCTCAAAAATATATTTTCTATCTGGAAATCAACTACGCTGAACCAAATGGCTATCTCAAAATTTTTGATTGGATGTGTTTGGGGGAATTATGGGCATGGGGGGGGGCTAGTTGCCCTCCAATCACTTTCGACTATTAAAAAGGGCACTAGCCACTCCAATTTCCAATTGAATTAGCCCTTTCGAAGTTTCTACGACAACTCCTTCGATACGAAGTGCCCGGGTATGGAGAAAAAAAAGAAGAAGAAAAAAGAAAAATAAATAATACATTGTGCCACATAGGCAGCGCTATCGCGCTGCCTATGAAAGAGTGTAGTTTCAGCTTCATTTGTTCATCACATTTAGTCATGTCATTTTCTTGATAAATTCTTTTTTTGTATGAATAGTCATAGAAGATATTAAATTATTACTCAGTCAATTGAAAATAGTTCTATTCCGAATTTTTTATGGCGGAGATGCAGAGTTAATAAAACCGATTACAACAAGTTAAGTTTTTACATGGATGTAACTTTACAGACAAGTGAGAAGGAATCATATAAACAGAGAAAGTTAAAATTACGTGTTAAAAATAAAAGAAGGATTAAAACAAAGCTAACTGTAACTAATGGTTTCAAATTCAAGTTTAAATAGAAGTTGCTACAAAGACAAGAATCCTGAGTAGCGAGAGAACGAGTTGTGACTAAAAAGCAGGTAATGTCGTAGTGAAGGTAATGAAGTGCCTTATCAAAAATGTCTCAATTGTTTCGTTACTGCAATTTAGTCTCAATAGTTATTAATTTAAAAAATTATGTTCTGTATATTTTGTGAAGGGGATAATAAAGCCTGGCTTTATCCTTCACATTAAACTGAACACAATGGGTTGAGCTGAAAAAGTATCCATATGGCTTTTTATCAAGGATGTATGCAGCATTTTTGTTCAGGGAGGATTTTTTTTTGGTGGGGGGCGGAGGTAAGGGGTACAGAAAAAACGCATCAAAAAATGCATATGCATTTTGTTACCTTTTTGAAACGGAAAAAATTTTTTTTTTTGGGGGGGGGGATGATCGAACCCAGCCCTCCTCCTTTAATACGATCTTGCTTTTAGTGACAGTGTTTGCCTCCTAGATATTCTCGCCTTCAAGGGCTGTTCCATCATCGAACGTTTGATGCACCGTGAAGCAGATTCATGAAACTGACTAGAATCTAATTTTTATCGCGGGGTAAATGACATAATATTAGAAGCTCTGCTAAAATATTGATTTCAAAATGCTTGTAAAATACAATTGAAGACGTACCGGAGTACTTTTTTTTTTTGCAAAGGAATATCTAAATATTTTTTTTTTTTGTTTAAATGTTTTTATGTAAACCAACAATTGTCTATTTAAATATTAATAGACTTATTATAAAATGTTTTTTTTTTCCAAATTAAGATGAAAATTTCTCTTGGGCATAACAGAATTACGAATCCACCAGAATTGAACCTTTATAAATCAAAATGACTAAGTCCATTATTGACTTTGTTTGTAGGTTTTGGTATCAAAGCACATGATTAAATTTTAACTTTGTATATTCCCTAAAACATGATAATTTTATAAAAAATGTGATCAACAACTTTTTTGCGGTTCGAAGGCTAAATATTTTATTTTAGGAGAAAAGTTGAATGCACAGAAGATTATTTCTAATGATCAAGCGCATAACAAAAATAAGAAAGTGTTCATTAGAACAAGTTCATAGATGCAAAATCTAAACCAGGAGCTAATATCCGCTGTTTATAAAAAAAAAAGGACACGCTACTCTACGTATTATAGGACACCATGCATATATATATAATTTTTTTCATGCTATAATTAGTAATTCGGGGTCTTTACCTCCTCTATGGAATGTCATAATTTGACCGATATTTTGATTATGTATTCAATATAATGATCATGTTATACCCATACTATTTTTGTGATATTTTCTTCTTGCAAGAATTTGTTTTTCGGGGGGGGGGGGAGGGGGGGGTCCGACAGAATTTTGTTCAAGAGTTGTTTTTGTTTTTTACCTGCATCCTTAATTTTTGTGTTTATGAATTATAATAGGAATAACGACTTTGTTCGTTCTTTATGTTTTTTTTTGTACTTTTGCTCTGTATCGAGGTGAAGATAAATCGAGGTGAAAACTAGCTAAATGGTTTGAATTTTTATTTAAGGACATTCTTATGAAGTAAGGGGGTGGTCTTTGTAACTGGTCAGGATTTGAAAGGAGGGAAGGCCGCTCTCCTCAAAAATCCACTTTGAGGGCTACTCAAGAATTGGCCCTTGTACCGCGCATCTAATATTTTTGCTATGCTATCATGTTATCTTGTGAACCCCGTGATTTTGCTATACCGGCAAACTGTTAGTCCGGTGTTCTTTCAGTGTGCCATTCTATAAATTCATTAGCTTTATGTTTGTAGCTATATTCACTTTTATTCGTTTCAAGTTTCTTGTATTTTTTTTAGCGACATCTAAAAAAAATGCTAGTTGAATACATTGAAAGTATAGTTGATACATGAAACATTCAACTAGTTGATCGCGAAACAACAGTTAGTATCAACACATGTATCAACAGCTAGTTGATACATGAAAGTATCAACTAGCTTTGGCTCCTTTTTTTCATTTTTCTAGGGATTTAAAATTTAACTTACTATTTTTCTAGTACACTCCATGGCAGAAATTCGTAAGAGATGAGAATGGAAATATAACTCAATACACTGGGTCTCATTTTTGACATGATAAATCTGATGAAAATTCATTTGAATTTCACGTAAGTTCTGGATCCTCTATAGATTTCCTTCTTATGGATTTTGTTTTTCTAGTTATTGAAAATTAAAAAAAAACTAAGATCTATGTTAACAAAAATAATCTACTCGTTTCTAGTTTTTACGCCATTACAAGCAAAGAAAATGCGGTATTCGTTTGCCAACCACTGAGTAGAGCTTGTGCAAGAGCTAGGTGAAATAGAAATATCAGCATTAACATCCTAAAACGATTTCCTAAGATATCTGTTACACCCTTTTTACAACCTGCATACAGAGGGCGTGTTTTGATTCAGTTTCATATCTCCCCCCCCCCTCAAAATTTCTTTAAAATTTCACCTTCATGCTCTTAGGCATAGTTTGTAATAGTCACAGTAGCAGTATTGATATTACTAGCAATAGTATTAAATAGCGATAGTACTACTAGCAGCAGTAGTATTAACCTATTACCTTTGGTCAGTTTTTTGAACATCCCTTTCATCATGTCCTGGAAGTTTCAACTTAATACAATTTAGCCATCGCTTTGACATGGCTGATATGTCCTTTTGATAAACTGTATGTTCATATACTTCTTGAAATTTTCATCTCATGTTCTTAGCCCTACAAGTAGGTGCAATAGAAGTAGTAATAGTAGTAGTAAATGTAGCAGTAACAGTAGTATTAGCAGTATTGTGCACATATTTGCCTTTCGGTGAGATGATCTTCCCCTTTAAGTATTCTCTGAAAGTTTCAACTTAATGCCAAAACCAATTCTTGGGATACACTATTTTGACAATGTGCATACACGTAGCGTCTTTTTGATTTATTTAAAATTTCCCCTTAATACTGCAAATGGATAGTGTGGTAGTACTAGTGGGGGTAGTTTTTGTAGTATTGATGACATGCAAATATTGCCTTTTTGATCATCTCCCTTATCATTTTTTGAATTTTCCAGTTGTTCCAATTGTTATTCCTGTGTTGTACCCTTTTGACACCGCGTATACACATAACATGTTTTGATTTAGTCCAAAACTCCCCTCGACATTTTCTGAAAGGATCACCTGAATACCCTTCGTGTTCTTGGAAATTAAAGTTTAAATGTGCATAACCTTTCTCAATAACATATATATTTGTAAACAGTGAAGGACTTGCCTAACTTGCAGTCCTTGTCCTGAGACTGTGGGGAGATTGACATCCCCAATACTGGACCTTTCAACAATGCTGAACAAAATAGCTCTCTTAAAATATTGATCGGATATGTTTTGGGGAATGATGGACTTGGGGGGGGGGGGGGCTGACGTAACTCCTATCACTTTTGACTCTTAAAAAGGGCACTAGAACCTCCTGACCTCTAATCAAATGAGCTACATCCGATCCAACGTTTATACAAATACCCGTTCCATAAAAAAACATTATATACCCTAGTAATATTTTACAACCCTTACCCGCGGGCTCTGGGGGTTGTGTCCAACCTAAAGACATTGTTACATGATTTTTGGGCTATTGGTAACAAAATGGCTATCTCACAGTTTCAATTAAATGTGTTGTGTGGGAAAAGAGGATGTCAGGAAAGGGCGCTATTTGCTCTCCATAATGTTTGAATTTTAAAAACAACCAGAACTATACATTTCAAATCAAATGAGCCTCTTCTAAAGTTCACACGACCACCCTTTCAATAAAAACCTCATATGTCCCTGGGGCATAGCTTACAACTCTTACCCCCAGACTCTGGGCGATTCTGTCCATCCAGAGTCCTTATTATATGGTCTATGGTCTTTGGACTATTTTGAAACAAATAAACTATCTCGTAATTTTATCGGATGCATTTGTGGAAAATAAAACGTAGGGGGGGGGGGGGGGCTGCTGCCTCCGATCACTTTGAATCTTAAAAAGGGGGAGTAGAATATCTGATTTCCAATCAAATGAGCCCCCTCCGGAGTTTATACGACCATCCTTTCATAAAAACCTTATATGCTCTCGGGGCATAACTTATAACCCTTGCGCTGAGGGCTCTTGGGGGGGGGGGGGGGTCGTCATCCTCAAAGACATAATTTCCACACCTTTCAACTACGTTGAACAATAAGGCTATTTCAAAATTTGATTAGATGTGCTTTGGGAATTGATTGGCGTGGGGGGGAGGGGGGCTTGTTGCCGTCAAATCACTTTTGACTATTAAACAAGACCCTTTAAATTTCCAATTGAATGAACCTTTTTTTGAAGTTTCTATGACAACAAACGGCCATCTCAAAATTTCTATAGTTACATTTCGGGAAACGAGGTTACGAGGTTTAGGGGGGGGGGGGCACCTCCGATCACTTTGAATCTTGAAAAAGGGCACTAGAATTTCTGATTACCAATCCAATGAGCCTCCTCCAAAGTTTATACGATCACCCTTTCTATATAAAACCTTATATGCCCCCAGGGTATCACTTACAATCCTTGTCTTGAGGGCTATGGGGGGCTTTCATCTTCAAAGATTTAATTTCCGAATCTTTAAACTACGTTGAACAAAAAGACTATCTCAAAAATTTTGATTGGATGCGTTTGGGAAATGGTGGGCTTGGGTGGGGTGTTAGTTGCCCTCCAATCATTTTCGACTTTTAAATAGGGCACTAGCCCTTTCAATTTCCAATTGAATGAACCCTGTTCGAAGTTTCTACGACAACTCTTTCGATACGAAGTCCCCTGGTCTAAAAAAAAAAAAAAAACATTGTTCCCACTTCGCCCTTTACTTAGGCAGCGCTATTGCGCTGCCTATGATAGCCACGGGGGACAGGAATGAAACACCACTACCCTGAACAGGGCTGCTTTTATCGTTGCTCTAGTTGGAAAAAACCCCGTATTTTGTTAAAAAATTTTAAATGTGACACTAAATTTGACTCTTTATTTATACAGCTTTTTTTTTTTCCCTATAAATGCATTCTGTACATTTAATAGAAGAGATTTTTTGGATCCCAACCAAAAGGTGAAGATGAGCAATAGCTAGGGTCTACTTTGTCTTTTTGAGGTTTCTGATGGGCCTCTCCGATCTGTCTGGTGATTGGTCAGGGGTGTGGTGTCAGTTCACAAAAATTTAGAGGGGGAGGGGCAAGTATTTGGTCCTCTTTTAATGAAGATACAAAAAGCAGGATTTTTCAAAATCTAGTCTTATATTTGTGTGTTTCTTTATAGAAATAAATAAAAAAAGTCATTTTTCCAGAATCTAGGGGCGGGGGCAATTTCTCCTCTTCTCCCTTCAATTGGTAGCCCTATGGGGTTGGCTGAAATTAATTGTCCTAGCATATCTACTGTAGTTTCATATTTGTGCTTATCAGGGTCAAGCATCAATATCCCGTTTGTCGGGGAGAGAGATTTCTAAGTTCTTTTGATATGAATTACCTTTCACAAGAGATTGTTTGATCTCCGCCAATTTAGTGAGAAGTAACATTAATTTCTTGGTTTACGCTTGTTGAGAGTTTGAGCAAAATTTGTCTTCTGCGGGAGAGACGGAAGGGGGTCCCTAAATTCTTGTCATCAGTACACATACCCAAAAAATGATTTTGGCTCCCAGACAGACATGGTGGGATATAAGAATTAGGGTCATATTGTTATTTTTCCGAGTGTACACCTTATTTGGTATTTTGCTTTGGGGAGGGGGAGCAGAAATGTGTCTGATTTTTTTTTTTTTTTATCATCCTTCTATCCAGCTGGGCTGGTGGAAACTTGACCAAACCTGGCTCATAACTACAATTTTTGGCCCTGGGTCTGGTTTTGATTCTCACTCTGTTAACAAAGTGCCAAAAAAACAACTTTCGTATGATAACTTACGTTTTCATTTCATCTTTTGATTTAGCTACGATCTCAGCCAATAAGCTGAATAACATAAAATATATTATATACAATTACTTACATTTACAATTTGCAGCTACCTTCATCAACCACGAAAGTATTTTGTCTATTTTAGTCTGTTTTAATTTTATATATATTTTTGGTTATATTTTTTAGTTTTAATTTCTAGTTTTTTTTTCTTTTGTTTACGCTGAAGACGCCTTGTTATATACGGGCGAAATATTCGTTGGATTTTTGTTGTTTCTCTTCGTTTTCATTTACTGGCCATAGACCCGTTTGTCGTCTTTATATTCATTTCTTTTTTATAATATTCTTTAAAGCTACTTTATGTAGATTGAACCTACGCAAAACCCAGATCGGAGAATAAGTTCAGTGGGGGTGGTCTAAAACACTGGATGAGATTGAAGTGGGGTTTCCATGCTAGGTATTAGTGCCAGCCTTCTAGCTCATCAATTAACTGTACCGCATTCGTGTTGAAGTCTTCTTCCATGAATTGCATAAATGAATGGTGGCTTTCTTTTTTTTTTAGTTTTTCTGATTTTACAGTAATGTCTCTCCGTGATGGTAACCTTAACTTGGAATCAAAGACTGACTTACATGTTGAAACTATTACTTTCTCATTTTGGAAATAAACAAGCATCTGTAGCCTACTTTCTCTTGGAAAATATGAATTTTAGCATGCAGGGACTTGTAATAAAAAAAGAAAAAAGAAAAAAACGTTTATTTACAGGGAACCTGGACATGGTAATTTAGGTCGCACAGTTTTCCTGTTTTTTTTTTTCCTAAGCTATGGAGGTTTCCCTATGCTAGCAAATTTTGAAGTGTAATTTCAAAGTTAATTATTTTTTGACATTTGGAATCACTGTAAAAGGTGACTTCTGTTAGCGAATACATTGCAATCAAAATTTCGTTTTTTCGATTATTGATTACTATTGGCAGTGGTAGTTCTTTATTTACAGTTCGTTACCACAAAATGTTTGACAAAAGGAAAGAAAAGAACAAAGCTGTTGGTATATCTATGTTAAATGATGGTAATTAGATTTTAATTAGGTACACCGTAATTGAACCTATGGATGGCTTATGGGGAAGTCCGGTTGGTCGTAGTAGATGGAATGGTATGGTGGAAGTAGTCCGAACAGGAGAGGCAGATGTTGGAGCTGCTGCGTTCACTATCACAGAAGAACGTCAAAGAGCGATTGACTTTTCGATACCGTTTGATCTTCAGCCCATGGATTCATTGCTTCTCGCCCGGGATGAAAATATCACGAGCCTTGCTTTTTATTCAGCCATTTCAGACAAGCACCTGGGGTAACATGATTTGCATTCAATTTTTTTTTATTTTAGGTTATGCTTGGAATTTTCCTCGCGTATTTCATACTATTTATTCGTTGCAGACATGTTTTTCGTGCTTTGCTCTTATGAACAAATTCGACATCTTCATAAATACCTTATAAATTAAGCGTATTTTTTCTTTTCAAAAAGAATATAAAAAGCATGGATACAATCTCTGTCTTAAATTTGTAACCTATGAAACTTTTTCCTTACCCAAACAATCTATGATACTTCATCTGCGATCAGTGAAGAAACAAAAAAAATTCGCAATAGGGATTATAGTGACGTATAATCCCTATATATACTTATTGACTTACATATTATTTTGCCTGCCAGAAACAATCTTAATTGACCTTGAACTGAATCTTGGATATGATTGCGAACTCGCTTTAGCCGGATAGTGATGGAGGATAATATTTTAATATCACCCTTATTGAATTTTTTTCGAAGACAGTTAATGAACAAACTTGATAAAGATACGATTATAAAGCATAAAGATTCCCTCAGAGAAACGATGGAATTGTGCCAAATTGTTTTTTCGGACAGATATCGCAGAGAAACGTAGAGGAACCCACCCAGTAATTGCCTTTTTCAATCAGACATTTTGATTTGCTTGATAACCGAATGAGAGCCAATGAAATCTTGCCCAAATTGTCATTCTTGATCCATCGTATGTGCCGTTAATACCTACGAGCCAAATACTATTATAGCATCTCGTCTGAACGATACTGTTCGAATGCTGAAACTTTCTTGTGGAAAAGCAAGAAACCTCATGCACAATCCTTCCTTTCCCAGTTCAGTGGCCTTCCGCTCCCCCAATTATGCCTACCACAGTCCCGGCGGTGCTTACAAATTTACCTGAAGAGCTAAAATCAAGAAACCCTGTAAAAACAGCTTGAATTTATACAGAAAATCAACTCTGCTGAGAAGGTAAAGCATGTTGAGCTGAAGCGTGATCGCCTTATCCTACATATGTCCGATGTAGCTGCTGCCCTAAGTGTACCAGCAGTTATTCCCCCAGGCCTAAACATTAGCTCGAAAGTGATAAAAAATGAGCATTTAGGAATAATTTGAATCGATAAGGATTTTGATGCGTCTACTATACCTGGTTTGGTTACTAGCGTTACAAATGCCAGACGTTTCGGCTAGTCTTCTGTGGCGCCGCTCACTTTTTAATAGCAAGGAGGATCTTGAACACGCCCTATGATTTGGCATCAAATTGAATATTGCTTGTTTCGTGTTTTGAAGCCCTTGACTAGGCCCAAACAGTGTTTTTAAGTGCCAAAGCTTTGGCCATATAGCTCGCGATTGTGCAAACGAATCGAAGTGTAGTAGATATGGTGAAAGTGGTCACAGTAGCACTCGTGAGAGCCCGTGTACGGCAACTACCGTGAAATGCGCAAACTGTTCCGGCAATCACGTCAGCAGCAGTTTCATCTACCCCGAGATTAAGAGGCTTTCAGCTCGCAGCGATAATCTGGCTCCCCAGTCATACCCCCGAGTTCCGTCCGGTAAAAGACAATGAAAAGCTTCTTAAGCTTCTGTTCCATAGCATTAATGGCGCCAGAGAAAAGCTAGATGTATTAGGCTTTCACACTATGATCTGTTTGATATAGTATGCATCGTCGAAGACCTACTGAATTCGGATAATGCTATGCGGCTTGAGCTGTCAGATGACCATGCTTTTTTATTCGTCTTGCTAAAACATCGCTGGGCCGACCGTCAGGTGGTCTCGCGGTTTGGTATGCATAAAAGTTTCAGAGTAAATTAGTTGATGCTAATGATTTATTTATTGCTGTTGATTTAGGAGGTGTAACTGTATTGTGTGTATACATGCCAACTAATTGTCGTAATGCTACTTCAAATCATAAATTCGCGTTAACATGTGCCAGATTATCAAAAGCCACGCATAAAATTAGGGCATCAGGAAAAAAAATTCTGCTTTGCGGAGACTTTAACACACATTTAAAGAATGATAATGCTTCCCTTTCTCAGATGTTAAAAGCCTCTTTTCCATCTCACCTACATATTTTACATAAAGATAAGACTTACACGGCTCTGCACAATTCCGGTAGTAGCTCAGATTTGGATTTTATTATAACAGATCTTCGAGAATCGGAGAGCCTTAACGTACATGTATCACAAGATTTTTTAATTAGTGACCATTCACATCTAGAACTATCCTGCCCTCTTCCAGCGTCTTTAAGTGGCGGATCAGGGTGAGAAAACGGTTCACAAAGAGGTCGTGGAATAAAATAGATATAGAGTTGTATCAAGAAAATTTAAATTCTATATTGCGTTAAAATAAGATACCATATTCTTTGTTCTTCGCGTCGTGGGGACCCCCTGATGTTGATTGTTACCTTGCTGAAATATCACATTCTCTAAAGGTTGCCGCATATGTTGCCCTCCCTGCTGAATCAGTAAAAACTAACACGCGTAAAAGGGGATGGTCTGATTTTCCTGGGTGAAAGGAAGCTAAACTCCGCCATCGTTTTTGGTATGGAATATGGACGGATTGCGATAGTCCTCGTTCAGGTATAGTTTTCGGTTTAGTTAAATGGACGAAGCAGAATTGTCAGAATGTTGTGAAAAATTGGAAAAATGCCAATTTGAAAATTTATCACAGTCAATACAGGATAATCCACAGCTTTTGTGGAAAGAGGCTACTAAACTTACACGTTCCACTTCAACCCTGACAAATCAAATTACCAACACTGAATGGCACACTCATTTCTCATCAATTTATGCTTGCGACCCACCACCAATTGACACAGATTTCTATGGAACATTGCAGAAACAATTATCAAAGCTGAATCCCCCAAAAAATTACATACTATTACACCTTCTATGCTATTAACTCACATTCGTCTTCTTCAAATAGACAAAGCCCCTGGTGTGGATGGTCTGCAAGTAGAGCATTTGAAGTACGGTACACATGTGCTGTTTGAACACTTATCTCTGTTATTTCAAATAATTTTGTCCCAACAGTATGTCCCTAAGACTTTATGTGAAGGGCTAGTTACATATGTGTCTAAAAAGAATAAGGACCCTGCGCTATGCAATTCATATAGACCTATAACCATGTGCTCCGTTCTTTAGGAAGCTACTTGAAAAAATAATTTGCCCGTTTCTGCGTGAAAATTGTGATTTTGGGGTATCATCAATTTGGTTTCAGGCAAGGTTTAGGAGTCCAAAATGCACATTCTGTGTTCTTGTCTATAATGGAACGTCACAATATGATGAAGAAGAGTCTGTATGTATGCGCGGTGATATAGCTAATGCTTTTGATTCAATTTTGCATTCACAATCTTTAGTTGCTCTGTTGAATAGCGGAACTAGTGGCTTTATTTGCGCGTGCCTTTGGAATTGGTACCAGAATTCAATTGTCCGGGTCCGTTTTAGTAACGGTTTGACATGTCCCATTCCAGAAAAGCGCGGGGTAAAGCAGGGCTCAGTTTTAAGTCCATTAATATTCAACAATACACTTAGAACTGCGACAAGAAATATCCTATCCTATATTATTGATGGTCATATCGATATTAGTCACCTGTCGTATGCAGATGACATACTTCTTCTTGCTGATAACCTGTCATCAATGGAAAGGGCTTTTGAGGCTCTTCAGGCTAGTTTGTCTAATATTGGCCTTGCTTTTGAACCGTCGAAAACTGAGTTTATGATAGTAAACCAGAATGAAAAGACACATTCAGAGTCACTTAAAATAGGCTCGATCACTCTTCCTAAGTCTGATTCACTCAAGTATTTAGGTGCTCATTTTGGGTCATCGATAAGAGCAACACGTACTCTGGTTATTAATGAGTTGAAAATGAAACTTCGCAAAACATATGGTTTTCTAGCAAAAGTTAAAGGGCAATTTGACAAGTATACATTAGGAAAGCTCTACAACTCTATGTTTGCACCGCACGTGTTTTTTTCTAACTCCATTTTGGAAACTTTTTTCGTCAACAGAAAAGAAACAAATTAGGGTTCAATTTTACCGGTTTGGTATTCCTCTATAGTTCCGTAACTCATACATTTGTAAAAAAATACCATGTCTTTGATATATCTGAGAAGATGGAAGAATTATCGGCTCCATTTGAAAACCGTTGTTAGAAAATATCAGATTTTCCGCTTAACCATCTTCTATATACGGTAGAATAGAAATTTAGTCCCCGGTCTGAGCAGTCTTCTATGTTTTGGTTGTTTTTCTCGTCAGTCGTGGTTGTCACTTTGTTGTATAGCTGAGGATTTTTTCGTCTTCTCTTTATTACTCGTTCTTTTCTCTTTATTAATCCTCTATGCATTATTGTTTTTATGTAGCGAAAAGGGTAACAAATGTGTATGTGTGGGTATATATGCATGTATGTATGTATGTGTATGTGTGTATGTATATATGTATGTGTATATGTATATGTATGTATGTATGTATATAGTAAGGAGAAGTTTGCCCCAAGATTGCCGAGTTGTCAGCGTCAACGTGACATAACTAGTGATCAATAGCAAAAAAAAGGGAAGCCTCTAATGTCTCATCTCGTTGTTTTTTAATGTATATTTAATAAGCCATAGGATTTATTCTGTGAGGCATACGATTTATTTGCCATTTGATGACTGATGTAGGAATTTATTAGACTTTCTTTTTAACCTTTATGATATATGGATGGGTAGACCGTTATATCCAGTATTTTAGTGTTGATTTAAGTTCCCACAGTTGATTTAAGTTTCCACTTGTTTGTCATTTTTTCTCTCGTTAGACAGTTGGTACTGTATTCGTTAACTATATTGTGTTTCTCTTCTCCTTTTTTTCTCTCTCTTTGTTTGTACTCCTCTAGTGCATTTTAATGTATCGATAGAGGGCAAAAATAAATTATTATTATTATTAATGCATTTTAGACAAAGAAAATTCAGGTTTAAGCATAGCTTAAATATCGATTTGGTATTTATGTGTTCTTGACTTTTTGTGAAAATCCCGAATGAAATACGAAGTCCAAAGACCATAAAAATATATACCACACAGACAAACTAGGAAGCAATTATATCACAAAATATAGATGTCGGAACTGACTTGAAATAAAAAAGAAACTCAATTTTAAATTACAATCGAAATTTAATAAATAGACAAAAGCAATTGAAAAACTGAGCTTTAAAACCAAAAATGAAAAAAGTCATCCTATTAGACACTAACTGTTTTACAGGAGCAACACTTTTGTTGTTGTTTTTTTTCCTTTTATTTTCTTATGCACCTATTTTAACTATATTGCAAGAAAGTGGTAAGGGTCTAACCCCAGCGTTTTTTACTGGTACTGTGAAGATCTGACTGAATTGACGAATGTGATATTATATTTTTGGGCAGCTGTGTATAATTCACAGTGGGATAAAAAAAAAGGATGCCTATTTTTTGTTCTTAAGCTAGCGCATACAGTTTGACATCGGAAGCGGAGTTTTATAGTCTATGTCAGAAGGGTTTGTTGAGCAGTTCCGACTATCTTTGTTTTTTTTCGAGAGTCATGTTTATTTTTTTGAATGGAAAGCACGAAATCTTCCAGGCAGAAATTTCAAATTGAAGTTGATATTAACTTGTGAAAGTATTTAAGATATGTGAGGGTTCTCTTGCCCCATTTCAAAAATGTATTTGTTAATATAAATAAAAAAAAAAAAAACAGATAAAAAAATGGTTTTCCTTACAGGTCCAAAATTGCTGCCATCTACTTTTACAAGCCATGTCTGTTTGTGATTGCGGTAAACTCTACTATTTTATTCTCTGTGTTTGGTTCTGAGGCAGAAAAATAATAATAAATACATATGTCTCCTTAGTTCTCTCTCATTGTTAAAGCAATTTCAGGTTCCTCTTTGCTTCTTTCTTATGATTGATGTTAGAAAGGGGTCCTAGAGCAAGAACATCAACTTTTGAAGTAAGGAAGAACAATTTCTTTTTTGTTACACGGATAGTACTTCTTGTAGAGCTGGTGAACGTGAATTATATCAGTTTTTTTTTTGCACAAAAATTTGTTCATGAAATTTTGTCTTCTGAATATTTTGAGAAACTGAAAATTTCTTTGCTGTGTTTGACATTCGAAGAAAATTTGATAATGACTGCGCTCAAAAACGAGCTACAACCTGATCCAATGCGAAAACAAGTTAAGAGAAAAAAAAAAAAGAAAAAAAAAGAAAAAAAACAGTCTATGTTGAGCACTTGAAGCCTCCGTCAACCCCCCCCCCCCCCCCCTGTTCCAAAACATGTAGAAATAAAGGCAAATTGCATCTTTTGAACCAGAACCACGCAAGGATTTTTAATTTGTATGGTTGAAGAGCCAATGTGGGTCAATTTCCTCCCCCATCATCCCACACTGCTTCTCGTAGTTCTAACATTCATTACAGAAAGCGAGTTATGTACTTTGCGTGGAGGAGTGGTGCAAGAGTATTTTGTTCGTTTTGATTTTAAAACCCCTGTTCTCAAACACCAACCCCATCCTCCTTCACCAAATTTTTAGTAAAAAGATAGGCATGCTGACTTTTATTTGAATCATAATTTTCACAAGAATTTTCAGTTGGTACTAGTAAAAATCTCAAAGCCGGCTCATGACCCTCAAACAATCCCCCACGTGCCCCTACACACACACACACACACACACAATGTTTCGGTAGAAAGGTAGGCAATTTGCACCTTGTTGGAAACATACCCATGTAAGGATTTTCTCCTCTGTATTGTTGAGAACCAATTTAGAGCAGTTCCCCCTTTAACAGTCTCTACCCCACCCATGTCTATTTTGAAGTGTAAATGTATGTATTTTGTATCAATTCGAGGAACAAAGTGGGCCTGCGGCCCCTCGAATACCCTTCTTTGTATCACTGTCAAGCTTTAGCGGAAAAGCAGGTATGTTACGATCTGTTTGAAGCGGAATCATGTAAGAATTATTAGTCTATATGATGCTGTGCAAAAGGGGGCCCTTTGCCTTTCCAAGATCACCTGAAATCATTAACTTTTCAGCAGAAAGGTAAAAAAGTCTTTTCTCTCTGATCAGCTTGCAACTTTATGGGGTGAATAGTATGCACCCTGGATCAATCAGCCATAAGAATGATGATATTCAGAGGCACACTCTCCTTCTCAAACCTGCAGTTTGCTTGAAACTTATGAGGCCAAGGAAATAGACCAGATAGGTTTTCGGAGGCATCCACCACTTCGGAATCTCTACCTACTTTCCGCGCCAGTGTGTCCATATTTACTTGAAATAATTATTGCCAAGGATTTTATTCGATAAATTATAGAGCGTCAAACTTAAAAGCCCAGGTGCTAGTAGGCTTTGAGAATTCATTGTTTGGAAATTTCTAATATACTATAAAGGGTGGCTTTTCAATAAGAACCTTAAAGCTTGTTCATCCTGAGGGATAATGAGTTACATACTTGTGCGAATTGGTCTATCCTTTATCCGATTCAGATACATTTAGAATCTGGAAGTTTGTCATCATGCAAGTGACTATGCAACGATTATAATTAATGATCCTGTTCAATGATTTGCAATCATCAGTAAATTATTATATTTTTTTTAGGAATTCGCGTAAAAACGAATAGACTATTCTTTACATTTCGTATATGAGTCTTAAAAAGCACAGTGAGCGACGTCTTATTTTATGCAGTTTCTGTTTTACCATATTTGATCATGACACATTATGTATAAAAACAAGCTATATACTGGCAACGGCTGGGGTGATCTATATGAATCTTTCGGGGATATATTTCTAAGTTCTGTGGACTCCACCGGTCATGTGGACTTTGGAGTTGCGTTTGGTGGGAGACTTACAGTTGTGGCGTATTTCACCTATAATCGAGCTAAACGTATTATAGAAGACTGTCTACACCTGAAAAATATCACTGTACAAAAAAACTGCATTAAACCTTAAAGTAGGCTATAAAGATCTAAAAAATTATAAATTAAAAAAAGGGGAATGTGCCGTAAACAAACGCTTGAAAGCTAAAGGGCAGAGCGAACTCTGGCAGGATTTCTTCACCTTTCTTATTTGCATGTTAACTAAAGGTCTGTATTAATAGGAAGCTGGAGCTCTTACAAATTTTGCTTTTAAATTTCTTTTTAGAACTGTTATTTTCGGCATTTTCAGTCTTGAATTTTAAGCCTCCTTTTTTAGGGCTATAGTCCCTCTTTGGGGTTAAATTTTACAATTGTAGTTTGGGTATTTTTTGTCTTTGTGTTTCTTTTTTGTGCGTTTTTTTTCCTAGTCGTTGCGATGAAACATCAGTCTGACAATTGCCTGCTTTCAAATTACTGATTACGCTATCTGGTTTTGAGACTTAATCGTTTGGAATTTTTACATGAATGATTTTGTGGTTCCATTTTTATTAATCATGTTGTTTGTAATGGCTTCTGTACTTAATATTGTTTATCAACTTAAGTTTTGTCAAATAGCCCAAACGGATGAATTAAATGGAAATCATAGGACAGTGTAAAAAACGAATAAAAAACTATAGGTTATTTTAAGGAGTTTTGTGGCCTGAGACCCCTAGATACAGAATTGACCTTTGTTGTGTGTATATCTTTTTTTAAAGCTATGAGTTGCTGTTGTGATTGCAGTTCTGCAGGATCTTACAATAGGTTAAACTGAACTAGAAATGCCGCTTCTTGTAGAAAAAATTGAAGTGTTATTCCAAGTTTGTTTTTCTTTTTTTTTAGTGGAGATTGGTTACACAATTTATTTGTTTATTGAACACCCATTATTCACATAACATGATAAGACGGAGTAGAGGAAAAAGAAAAGAATAAAAAAGCAAACAAATAAAACATGCACATGTACAGGGATCCAATTACTGTACTAACACTTGTCATAGCAACTACTAACTATAAAAATAATACATGAATTAGAATCGAATTTAAATAGCACTGCACTAAATATGGTCATGACACAGACGTACAAAAATATTACCAATCATTCTATGAAGAATTAAGTTTTTGGTTATTATTCGCAATTAATTTAGAAATTTCAGAATTAGAGTCAGCGAGTTTAAATTTTCTAATCAATGGAGAATTTCGATGCCAAGGTGGTAACCGAAGCAAATACATAGCGAACCGAAAGAAAATGATCCGGACTTTCAGACAATCGGTTCTAGTAAACAACTAGATATGTCCTAACTGTTTTGTTAAAATGTGATTTGTTAACATTACTTTTCAATGCCTCATACCTACATAAACCGACAGTTTGAAATTTGCCCCTCATTTACAATATGATTTAGCCATTTGTGAAGGGAATTGCTTTGAGGTTTTTTATTGTCTTTGTTTTTCTCAAGTGTCCGTTTTTCATGCTTAGTTTATAACTCTTTTAAGTTTCATAAGCCGTAACGCTGAACATTAATCCTCTTTTGTTTGATTAAGAATATCGTTTATAACATTAGTTTTATACATTTTGATAGCTAATTTATTCCTAGATTTTCTTGATTTCTAAGAAATCTCTTCATATTTATTCCTCTATTAGTATGCAAGGTAGGTCCCGTTACTTAAAACCTTAGTTGACAATCGATTAATTTTCAGCTAAATAAATGAAAGAGATAGTGTTGAGATGGGCTCACATCAAAGCTTTAAATATATTTTCGGTGTAAATCTGAGCTAAGCTCTGGTTCGGTAAAAAATGAATAGCCACGGATTAAATACAATACATGGAAATTGGTTCTGGCTACTTTTTAATGATCACTTTTATTCCTTGGAACAGATTGTTTTGTTTCTTATGGTTCTTGCTATTGGCCCAGTTCTATGGCTGATTAATCTGGCAAATCCATATTACGAAGTGAAGAAGATGCGTGTTAATGGCAATATATTTAAATTGAAGAATGCTGTCTGGTATTGCTCGGCCTCAATGCTTAACCAAGGTAAAAACATCTTTTCCATCCCCAACCTGTGCTAAGGGTGGTTAAAGCTGAAAAGGTATGGGTTAGGAAAGGGGATGGGGAGGGTGTTTATCCCATTATCCTCCAATTCTTATTAAATATGAAGAGGAAGGAAAACAATCGTTAAAGCTATACTCGTTAGGCCTACACAAATCATACGTTTCAGCACCAACACAGCATTGATGAGTAAAGTAAAGAGTGGCATCTCCATGTATTTTTCCCTACCACTTCTAATGGAAGTCTAAGAGATGTCTCTCGTTTTTTTTTTCTTGCTAATGGAATCTTTACTGCTTGAGTAGTTTATAGTAGGAGTAATTTAAGAATGTTGAAAAATTGTAAATGAGTAACTCCATTTCCCGTTTAAAGCCTCATTACCTTTCTTGGCAGGCAAAATGTGAATAATATTCCTTTTATTAATCTCTCTGTCTGTCTTTCTTTCTCTTTCTCTCTCTCTCTCTCTCTCTCTCTCTCTCCCTCCCTCCCTCCCTCCCTCCCTCCCTCTCTCTCTCTTTCTCTCTTTCTCTCTCTCTCTCTCTCTCTCTCTCTCTCTCTCTCTCTCTCTCTCTTCGACCCGACGCTATGGGGGCTAAAACTTGGCATAAGGGGTAGTGAAGGCTTGGGCTGTTGCGAATCTATTTCTTCCTTCAATCATTCATATTATAATCCCTTGCGGGGTTCTGGTTTCAACAACGTGTGGCTTGTCCCCTCCTCTCTCTTACAAAATATATATGTGAAGAGTCGTATAAGTGCATAATTTGGAACCCTTATTTGTGTAACGGTAGGGATCAGACCCCCTTGAAGGCAAATTTGATGGGACTTTTGAACATTCTGAGTAACATGACCATTTCCAAATTCTGATCCTGTGCCATGGGGGCTTTAAAGGTGCCTGGAGGCAAAAGTGGGAATGGGAGAATGTGTGGTTACTCTCTATTCCCTTTTGCTTTTAAAGGAACTCTAGAACCTTCGATATTCAATCGAAGGAGCCCCTTCCCAAGTTTGTATTACCGCCGTTCTATAAGAAGCTGCCAGTAAAAACATATGAGAGACTCATCAGTCTCTACTTAGCCATTGCTATTGCTCTGGAATGCATCTATGAAGCCTCAGTTTTATATAGGCTGAAAGTAGCTTCTTGGGATCGTTTGAACTTTTTGAGTTAAGTAGCTGCTTTGAGGTTTTTATCCGATGCCACGGGATGCTTCTGAAATTCCAGGGGCAAAAAAAGCCTGGTGGTAAGGAACTGGCTGCTTCTCGATCTCTCTAAACCTTAATAAAAAAAGAAAGGAACTTTTAATTTGCGCCCTCGTGGGAACTACTATCTTGTTTCTATTCTATACGAAGCGACTAGGGAGCCACATGGCATGATATGCCAAAACGGCACGATGATTTTCTTATGAAAATTGGCATACTAGCATTTTCTGGCGTAAAAAAACGATCTAGATAGGTCACAACTTTGGAAAATTTCATTGCCCTCTTCCAGCGTTCTGAACATTTTTTTTTTTTTAATCCTTTACTAAACGCAATTAAAGACCAAAACTGTCAAAATGAAGTTTAACAGTTGGATAAGGGTGAGTGAATATCTATGACGCCATTACTATTCTAAAGCGTTCAAACTGGGTTAATTTTGGATTGAATTTGATCTCCTATTTTTATTAAATTCGTAGGCAGCGATTGTTTTTATTAATTTGCCTCCTTGCAGGTCTATTGAACTTTGCAGGTTTACTAAACAGGTCAATTTAACTTTGAAAGTGATCTCAGCAAGATATTCAAGTAAAAATGTTTTTTTTTTTGGATAAGATTTTTAGTAAAAGTAAGTCCATTTTTTCTATGTGTAGTTTGGGGGGTACAAATTTACAAATTAACTAGGCAAAATAATAAAAAAATAAAATGAAAATCAATACAAATAAATCTGTAAAAATTATGAAAAATTTGTTTTTCTTGTGTGAATCTGGGTATATTTTTGCAGCGGGGGGGGGGGGGGGGGGAGGGATTAGGCTGGACACCGTTTTTATCCTTAAAATTCGCTTCACCGAGCTAAGCTCGGTCCCCTGGTACTTTAAAATAATACCAAAATTTGGACTTCGACGCGTCTAAAGTTAAAATTGGAGCATTCTAAAAATGAATTTTAAGAAGGCGAATAATGCTCAGGGGGTAGAATTGCCTATTCATTACCCACAACCAAACCTCTGGTTAACTTCCCTATTTATTATATATAGGACAATCAGAACTGCCGTCCGCAATTTCTGGGTCGAGTTCTGGTAACTTTTTGGTGGCTCTTCGTCATTGTTGTTTTGGCATCATATTCTGGTGAGCTTGTGGCCTTCTTAACATTTTTCCTACTTATGAGTATCCTATCAAGACAATTGATGATATTCTTGAACCTTCAAATGTGCTTACATGGGGTTTTCTGGAAGGCACTGCTTTGTTCCGTTACTTAGAGGTAAGTATCAAACACTGTAGGAGAATAAAAAGTAGGGACTCCAAATTTAAACTATGGCTCAATCAGTGAACACCAAATGTGAATCGGCGATAAATTATAAATATTTAGTCTTTTTTTTGAATCAAATAAAAGAAAAAGTTTTATTTTAATGAAAGTAAAGAGTGACATCAAAACTAAAAAATGGATGTTGGACCATGACTTTGGGGATAAAGTAGAGGAAAAACCATAAGACACAGTATGCACCCAGGCATTGACTACCATATCTACAATATTTCGGCCACAGGTTGGGGATGGAGTTCAGACTTTCAGGTAGTATGAGATAAGAAAAAGGGGGGACAGGGGGGCTCCAAATTTTATGTTGAGAGGGGGGGACTGCTAAAAATTTTACGTTTATTCTCCGCCTGAACATTTTTATACCATCAGTCCCTTTGAAGATTAAAGTTTATTCACGTCTGAAGGAACTGTCTGTTTCGAGGTGGTCAAAACGGCGTCTATGCTATATCTTTGGACCCACTTGAAACTGTCAGGGATTTTTTTTTTTTTTTTTTATTTTTTTGGGGGGGGGGGGAGAGAAGGGAACCCTGAATTAGGAACCCTGAAGGGAACCATTCAATCTGTTGGAAATTTTTGGTATTAAGAGCCTCCGTTGGACAGGAATCTCGTCCTGGTGAAATGGCAATGTAGAACGAAAGAAATATGTTATACAGAAACATAGGCTATCAAAACAGCTCAAGTGCATTATCTTGGTATTGAGGCTCTGTCCCTTCTCTTTTTAGATAAGTGACCAGTTTCCTTTTTTTTATTACATTTGCTTATAGTATTATTTCAGAGGACAGGCTAAGTTCTCGTTGCCAAGCCAGTAATCTCATAAGAAGTAAACTTTCGGGCTAAAATCTATTCCTGTCTGTCTGATCTAGGCCATTGATAGATAATTGTATTCAAAAACCTTGTAGATTTGAAGCCCTCATTTATTGGATTGGTCAGGGTCATTCTTGGGTCCACCCCTACACAAGTTTTTCTTGTGTGAATATAGTGACTTTTTAGGTATTTTGCTTATAGAGTTCGTAGATGCACGTTTTGTCGGAGCTGACATTTGGAGAGTAAAAGTGAGTTATTTTTTCCAACTGGGTGAGACTATTTTTCCCCGAATCAAGCAGGGTAGAAAAACAGTTTTTTGAGAAGTGCCAACATTAATATATAAAAAGGAGGGTCCGTGTACCCTCCAAAGAGATAGTTAGAGAGATATTAGTTTTGAAACGGGTTTGGCACCCTTGGATAATAGTTTGGCCCTTAAAAAGGTAGTATACGTTTTCACACACACGCTGGTTGCAATATCAGTGCGCAAAGAAACTCTAGAACCCTTGAAACCGCTAGACCGCGTTGCTATACTCTAGCGAAACCGCCAGTGGCACTGGTGTGGCGTTGGAGATCAAATAGCTGGTAGCACCAAGGCATCCAGTACAAACAGTGATACCAGCATCAGTGCCAGACCGAACAGTGGTGATAGCCAGTTAAGGAAACTTATCAGGAAATAGCTAAAAGAATCCGCGTTTTTTCGAAGAGCTGAGTTAATTTAGCCTACAGAGTAGCCCCCTGTATTAAATTATAAAAAATTACACCGAAAAAGACGGAATTAGTTGAAATATTGCAAACTTACTGGATGGTCGTAGCCTAGCTAGAACGAAATATTACGAATTAATATAGCATTCGACTAATTAGCTTGTGAAGACAGTCGGCTAACTGAGACGTTAACAGTCGGCTAACTTTTACGAAATTATATCAGAAATAAATTTGAACTTACGAGAAAGTACTTTCATGTGGATTGAAATAAAAGTTGTTAGCTGAATTTTGAAATAATGTCGGACAGAGGGAAGATTAACACAAGGTCTGGAAAAGAGCAAAACTTAATAGAATTAAATATGTATTCAAGGAAAGTTATCGCGGTGAAACAGAACAAATCCTTTACAGATTCACATTTATATGGAACTCCCGTTAGAAGTATCCGAGGTAATTCACGAATAAGTGAAACCCAATTTTTTTCTGGGAGAGGAAATGACCAGTTTCTTTCCTTCTAAACCAGTTTCTGCATTTGCGTCTTCCGTTTCCCGTAAAATAGCAAGATCCCTAATTAAACCACATGAAAAGCGTTAGGAAACAGAAAACCGGTATAAAAAAAGAATTATTTCCAATAATGGGAGGCTCAGACAGAAAAAAAGAGATGGAGATAGAGGAACTACAATTGGGAAGGAGTACAACCGGTAATATGAGAGAGCACGAAATAAAAAACAGAGGCGGTAATACACGAAGAAAAACCTATTATGTGAAAATCCTCAGAAGGAAAAGACAAACTCACCCCTCAGATGCTAGGCAAAATGAAGGAGACCTGCCGATCAGAGATAATACATCTACGGAACAAATAAATATGGAACGAACAGACTCGGGAAGTGAATTGTGAGAATATAAACGACAGATGGAATCAAAGTATATCGAGTAGCAGGAGTAGTTTGGGCTCAATGTCCAGCAGGGAGTCTCGAAAACGTAATCAGGTAGATATGACACAACATATATTAAATTTCATGAAAGAAGAAAGATTAGCGAGAGAGAAAAAAATGGAAGAGGCTGAAAGAATAGCCAGAGAATGAAAAGAAGAGAAAAATTGAAAAGAAAGAGATAAAGCTAGAGAGGAAAAGGAAAGCATTGATTGAAATAATTGGGCTCAATGTCCAGCAGGGGGTCTCGAAAACGTAATCAGGTAGATATGACACAACATATATTAAATTTCATGAAGGAAGAAAGATTAGCGAGAGAGAAAAATGGAAGAAGCTGAAAGAATAGCCAGAGAATGAAAAGAAGAGAAAAAAAATTGAAAAGAAAGAGATAAAGATAGAGAGGAAAGGAAAGCATTGATGGAAATAATTGCAGGGAGAAATTCCCAGACGCAACAACAATTGTCCTCAATAAATCTAATACACGCCACAAACCCCAACCAATGTTATATTTTTCTAATTGTGAAAAAAATTACGGAATTGAGCGGGTGGCCGGAGGAACAATGGCTGAATATAATACAGCCCAAGCTAAATCAGAAAGCAAAAACTGCATTTGCGGCGTTGCCGAGCCACTATGTGAAAGACTTCAAAGATTAAAAAGAGAGATTTTTATGTGATTTGAAATATATCCGGAACACTTTCGCCAAAATTTCAGAAATGAAATAAAAAGAAATTCAGAATCTTGGAGAGAATTTGGATATAGAATGACAGATTTACAAGAAAAATGGCTAGAATCAGGTGAATATATCATGTTAGAAGATGCCAACGAACTAAAAGAAAAATTTATGAAAATGTATAAAAAAAATTCGATGGAACAGTTTTTAGAAAATACAACAGGGGAACTCAAAATATATTTAATAGAAAAGAACCCGAAAAGAAGTGAAGAAATGGTGGAGTTAGTGGATAGGTGGACCGAAATAAGAAAGGAAGCTGCGGACCCTGAGAAATTCCAATATATAGAGTATAATAGAAAAAAGCAAGATTATACGGACCACAAAAGTGCATTTAAGCACACACAAGAATAACTAACTTGTTATAAATGTGGCACTACAGGACATTTTCCTATAAACTGCCCCAGTAAAGATGATCAAAAATCCCATGAAACGACAGATGAGTCATGGCCCATAATAAGAAAAAAAATTACGCGTTTGCAGAGTCGCATAAGATATAAAGAAAATTGAACGGGGGATTAGTTGAAATGGCAATTGATTCTTGCAGTGACCAAACCTATGTGCGAACTGACCTAATTATTAGGACAGAAATAGACCATAAAGATAAGATTGCAACGTTGTGTTATTTTGGAGATAAACGCCCTTGCCCTCAGCGTGGGTTAGAATGGAATAACGGAACGATTCTAAGAAAAAAAAGTTAAAGCAGGTTTGGTCCCCTTCTCTAGCAGTAGATGTTCTAGCTGGAGGGGACTTCGGACACACACAGAGAAATTAATGTCCCTTAAAGCCACTCCTGTAACGACGGGGAGGGCGTGCCATTCCTTAGGGGGATTGATGATGCGAAAAATGGCTAGGCCAACCCGCCTAAGGGAGGACATAGAGACAACTACTATTTAAAATAAGAAGCGTTAAATTGATTTTCCGGAAATATTTAGAAAAGGAAAAACTTGAGAACACATGTAACGAGTATGAGAAACAGACAAGTACATGCCAAAGTGAAGCACTCATTGTACCAAAGAAAAAATTAAAAGAAATTTATCGTACGAGCTTTTCCTCGCTAAGTTCGAGAAATTTTGGTCCAATATGAAAAAGCGAATGTTGGGATTCAATTCCAATTTACCGACAATCTATTTAATACTATGGAAAACGTAAAGAAATTGAAGAGAGAGAAAAGAAATATAAAACGAGACTACAATATAAAAATGCAGTGAAAGGTGGTGGACACTGGAGTCAAATTCACATTTAATGATGATTTAATTTGCACGATTATAAAATTTGAGAAACTAGAAATGAAAAGATAAATGCTAAAGAGACCAAAATTTGCAGATTCAGTCTGCAGTGGTGGAAAACAAAATTTGGGAGAATTACAAAATGACAAGAAGAAAAGAGAGCTTAGGGAGAACGAAGAGGTCCATGAGTTACGTATCCAAGTTTCATCTTTCAGCTGGCATCGAAGGCCATTCTTCATTCGATTATTCAAAGGGATTGGACCCAGAAAAAAACTGACTCATGGTTCACTCAGATTTCTGCCTGATTTCCTATTGTTTTCTTGGGCAATTGTCTTTTCGGTCATGGATTATTTCAAACTGTGCTTAGGAACAATTCATGTTTCAATTAAGATATTCTTTTGTTTTCATCGTTGGAGATTAAAAGGCTAGTTCAGCCAATAATTTTTGGTTGTCTGGCATCGACGCATATGCCAGAACCTGATTCTCCGCTTATCCTAACAGTAAATTTTGTGAGAGCAAGAATATTCTTATTTATCATGCAACAAACCCCTTGATTAAAGGTTCAACCAAACCTAGAAGATTATTATCCAGTTTTGGATGGTTCTACTATTTCTGTGGACTGGGGGGTTTGAGTTCACTCTGGAATAGGCCAGAAGATTGATTGACTAGGTTGGTACGACTACTTTCTGCTAATTTTCTGGATTTCAATTTTTCAAAATCTCAAACCTCATGCGGATGCCCATACAATCTAGACCCTGGTTGTTCTGCAGTGGAAACATGTGGATGGCGACAGATCCAGAGGAAACAGCAGTACAGACATTGGTCAAAGATGGAAGAAAGTAGGCAAATGGAGATTGTAAAGTGGAAGTTTAGCGTTTATGTTTGTAAGGGTGAACTAGCGTGGAGCGTGAGAGGCCATTTATATCTTACGGGTTGAAATGTTGGGACTCTCCCCATTTTTTTTTTCAGATAAATAAACCGTTTCCTTTTTTTTATTACATTTGCTTATAGTATAATTGAAGAGGAGAAGCTTAATTCTTCTTGCCAAGCCAGGAATCTCATAAGAAGTAAACTTTAGGGCTAAAATTTATTCCTGTCTGTTTGATATAGGCCATTGATAGTTAATATTATTCGAAAAGCTTGTGGATTTGAAGCCTTCATTTATCGGATTTGCCAGGGTCATTCTAGGGTCCACCCCTACACAAGTTTGCTTTTGCGAATATAAGGATTTTCTAGTTAATTTGCTTATACAGTTCGTAGATACATGTTTTGTCGGAGTTGACACTTGGAGAGTAAAAGTGAGTTATTTTCTCCAACTGTCTGATATATTTTTTTTTCCCGGATCTAGGCAGGGTTGGAATAGAAATTTTCGAGAACTACCGTCATTAATATATCGACAGGAGTGTCTGTTTACCCTCCAAAGAGACAGTTAGAGAGATATTATAGTGACCAGGTTGTGGCACCCTTGGCCATAGTTTGGCCCTTGAAAAGGTAGTATACGTTTCACATACACTCTGGTTGCAATACCAGTTTGCGAAGAAACTTTAGAACCCTTGAAACCTCTCGATTGCGTTACTATGCTCTTGCGACAACGCCAGTGGCACTTGTGCGGCGTTGGAGATAAAATAGGTAGTAGCCACAAGGAATCCAGTACAAACAGCGGTGCCACCGTCGGGTCGGTGCCAGGACAAACACTTGGAGGATCGAGCTAAAATCCTCAGGTGCTCTAGGGGGGCCAAGTTGATTTCAAATTTCGACTTAGGGGAGGAGCAGAGGTAATCGAAAGAAATTATATATCTAGGTTAACAAAATGGTGTACCTGCAACGTTTAGGGAACGCCAGATGGGCATAGAATTGAAACTTTTGTGATGTCATGGTGGAGGCAAGGGACTTGGCATTTTGTGTTTTTAGAAGGAGGGATGCGTGATAAAAAAATATATGTGTTTCCGATCACCTTATATTTCGCCTCTCCAATCACCTTGACAATGACAGAAGTTTCGTGGTCAGCTGGACCCCTATAGGGAAAGAAAGTTTGGAATTAATTTTGGCTGTATTGGTTTGTGATGACCGAAGATGAGCCCAATCTATTTTTTGTCTTTGATAGGTTGGCAGTCTATAGATTATATAGACAGGTCCAGATAAACCTTAATAAAATAGAAAATAGTTTTAAGACGGATTTAGGCTATCTATAAGTGACACGTGAAACGGGTGCACAAATTTGTTTTCTCATATTGGCTTTGACTCACAGGGAATGTAGACAGAGCCAAGAAAATCTAAATGAAGGCAAAAACTATAGAAATAAATTGTTGTATTGATTTGTGACACCCAAAATTGGCCCAAATTTGTTCTGTCTTCGATCAGCTATCAACTTAACGGGCCTGTATTCTAGGTCAAACGAACTTATGTGAAATGGTGTATTTTGAAAACCAGTGGGTTGTATCGGTTCTTTAAATCCCAAATGGGGCCAAACATTGTTTCTTCCCGATTGATGTGAGACTTTCAAATTGAAAATACTTAGGGAAACTTAACGAGGACTCCAAATTTTTGAAGAAAATCTGGTTATATCGATTCTTTGTGCGAAAAATTCGTTTTTTTTTTTTTTTTTTTTTTTTTTTTTTTTTTTTTTTTACACTGATCTGCCTTAAAATTGGGCTGTAATGCTGCATTATCGTCTGAAAAAATAAGATACACAAAGATTGTTAAATAAAATGTTTAATTAATAAACTCCTATATTGAAGGATGTCTACAGGATGGCCTTAACCACATAGAAGATAAAATATTATACGGATTTATAATTCATTTGGATAACAATTTCCCTCTCCATCCACCCCAAATTCTATTGTAAAGATATTATCTAAGTTTCACACTTTCTGCTATTCAAAATTTCGTCTGAATATTCCAGTTTTTTTCATAAATTTAAATAGCAATTACAAATTTTAATTCTTAAGCAGAAAAAATGCTTACAGCTATATCTATAATTCAGCAATGAAAAAAATCATGTTTTAAAAATGAACAGAAATTTAAAAACATTCTTCCAAAAAAAAGTTTTTAAAAAAATTAAAGAGCCATGTTAAAATCAAAGACGAGTAGAAATAAAGTTTTAAAATTACTATTGATGTATAAATTAAACTCAAAACGAATAGAAAAAAGGGAATCAAGTCACACCAAACATTGCAAAAACAGATGTTTGTATGGATGAACTAATGGATCCTAAACTACTATAGCTAACAACTCACCGCAGCACCAAGTCGCCTGAGGCAAATACAGCTATGCACGCTCCTCCTCCATCCCAGTCTATTCAAAGCCTCCATCTTAAACCCTCCCAGGAAGTTCTCATTTTCCTTAAATCTTTCTTTACGATATCCTCTCACCCCAACCGCGGACGACCTGTTTTTAGTCTAGCCCTAGACGGTTGTTCGAAAAAGACTATGTTTGGCAATCTGCATCCTTCATCCGTAGTACGTGCCTAACCATCTGAACCTTTCTCTCATTATAGCCCTTGAAAAAAACACAAAAAAATTAATTTGAAAAGTGTGATTGAATCCCACTTTTTATATCTTACTGTTGGAATACTATCAGTCAGCCATGTATCCAAAACAATCCGTGGGCAATTTCTCTGGAAAACATCTAGCAAATCTTCCTCCGTTTTTCGGAGCGCCCATGCTTCAGAACCATATTTGACCACTGTCATCACTGTAGCTTCCAGTATTTTAATCTGGGTTCGCAGACTTATCTTCCTATTCTTCCAAACTTTTTTCAACAGTTAAAAAACACTTGAACCTTGGTTATTCTACTTTTAACATCTTTACTGCTCCCACTGTCTTTACTAATAATACTACCAAGGAAAGTAAAACTGTCCACTTGATCGATCTTTTGTTACCCAACGTCACCTTTTCATCTTCACTTATTCCTAGCCTTAGGAATAATTCCCTGTGCTCCTTAAGACAAAGTCCGTTAAAAGATCCATATGAATGAGTATAGAACACAACCCTGCTTAACTCCAGATCTAATATGAAACCAGCTACTAACGTCTTTTCCTACTTCAACTGCAGCAGTATTCTTCTGTACATAGAACTAATCACTTCAATATATTTGTCTGGTATACCTTACAAGGATAAGACTATCGTTAAAGCTCTTCTATCAGCTGAATTGAACGCCTTCTCATAACTTATAAAACTGAGGACTAAAGGTGTTTGATGACTCAGGCACTTCTCGATTGAAAGTTTGATCGACACATCCTCTACCCTTCCTAAAACCGCAATGTTCTTCTCTTAAAACTTTGTCTACAACATCTTTCAGTCTAAAAAGTATCATCTTACTAAATAATTTTCTACCTACAGAATCCTGGCTAATACCTCTATAATTTCCAAACTCGCTCTTATCACCTTCCTATACAGGGGTTTAATTAGGGTTTTCCTAACATCGCTAAGTACTTCCCCTTTTTCAAAAATCATATTCATAATTTTCAGTAACTTATTTCTAGCCTTGTACCACCCTATTTAATAAACTCATTTACCACACAATCAGCACCTGGTGCCTGATTATTTTTTTTAATTCTTTTGGTTCTGTCGCTAATTCTTCCTCACAGAATAAACTTTGCTATTCATCCGAGGTGTCACAAACTTTTTCATTTTCCTCTTTATCTTTTCCTGTAACTCTATCCCAGCTTAGCACATTCTCAAAATGTTCTGCCCATCTCTCTTTAATTATTTCCTTTTCACTAATTGCGCCCCCATTCCTATCTTTAACTGGAACAAGGCCAGATTGGATATTCCCTCTTAATTTATTAACATGCCAGTACAATATTTTACTATTATGCTGTCTAGCTACATCTTCCAGATCCTCAGCAGTTTTTATCCATGGTATTCTTGGTATACTCATAATTCTTTTACAAGCCCCTCCTTCTCTCTATTAAACATAAAGCATTATCACTAACTTTCTTAGCTGCATTCCTAAGTTTCTTCCGTAAGACACCATTAACCACTTCCCAAATTGTTTTCTACTATTATTTCATCCATCTTCTACATTGTCAAATTTTAAACTTCCTAGTTTAGTATTCAACCGTTCCTGGAAATTTTCTCTCAAATTCTCATCTTAGAGTCTACCAACGTCTTAACTTTCCGGAAGGTATTTGTCCTTCCGATATTTCAGCATTAAGTTAACCCTAGACACTACTAGATGTTGATCTTTACTTTTAACATCAATAACAACACTCCTATGTACCCTAGTATCTTGCATTGATCCTGCCAGTCTTCGGTTTACAATAACATAATTAGTAAGGTTAAATGTCCTACCATTGTGTGAATATCATGTTAACTTATGGGCCGTTTTATCACCAAATACTATATTGGCTATACCTAGATTGTTGTACCTACAGAAATGCAGCAGTCTGTAGCCATTACTGTTTTCTTTTCCTACAGCAAATTTATCTAGGCTAAAACGAACAGAAATTATAATGAAAAGTCAACTCAAACTTGAAACAAAACAGAAATTACTACAAACACGAAAAGGGATAATACTCCCCATATCCAGTAAAGGCCGGAGCGTCAATTGCGCTTTACTCTGAGCCAAATATATTTTAAATATTTTATATTTTGTATTTTTAAAATTAATAAGTAAAAAATCGCTGACACTTCAAAGAACTAAAAGTGTTCTATATTAAACATTTAGTCCATTTTCATTAGCTTTTTTCAGTAACCTGAATTATTTGGTCGTATATTTTCTTTTGTTGTCTTTGTTGACGTTTTAATATCTGTTCGTTTTAAGTTTGAATTATTATTTGACTTTATTTATGCTCCTATTTGGTTTTAATATGACTCTCTATCTGTCTTTTACAAACTTCTTTTTCAGATTTTTTTTTAAATTAATTCTAAAATAATGTCCAATTCTTCTAGCCAAGGAATGGGTAGACTCATGCCCGAGCCACATTATAACTCCCACTTTACGATATAACCGAAAGCGCGCATGACTATAGCGCTAATTATGTATACTGTTCTTAATTTTTCGAATTGAACAATGCTCAACTTCATGATTTTTTGGAATTAAAAATAACGGAAGCTTTAAATATGTAGCAGTTTCACATATATTATAAATCTGGCGTAAGATACAAAGATGTGATATTAGATGATTGGGAACGAACTAGTCTTGACACAAGTTTTGAAACCAGTTTCTTGACATTTCAATTTTCCGCTTATGTAAAGCTATGACATTAAGATCAATGAAAAAGCCAAGTCACTCATCTTTTTTTTTTTTTTTTTTTTTGACAAGCTTTACTTTCCTTTGGTTCAGCCTTAAAGTCCGTGGACCTGCAAGAGGTTTTCCTATTTTAAATATTATTTACTTCAAATTTTTTTTAAAATAAAAAACTAATTTTGTTTTTGTTTAGACACCTTCTATTTTAAATTTTAAATGTTTATATTCTACTTTATAAATTAGGCAGTCCTTTTTAAAACTGAAAGCCATTTTTCGCCGAAAATATGGTTACAATTGTTGTTATCTTTGTTTCCTGTTTTTTTTTTTTTTTTTTTAGCAATGCAGTCAAAATAAGAACTATGCCTTCTAACAACATAGATATCTAAATGAAACAAAGTAAAGTAAGAGATGTAAGCACAACAAAATATTTACGAGTAAAATTATTCTATTTCAATTAAATTTTATTCACTGACCTAGTGGTCTTTGCAGAAGCTCCTACAAATTTTACCAAAGAATTTCAAGGCAAGATACTTCTGTCAAAATTCCAAAATCGCTTAACTTGAATCGTTCATGTTAGAATCTTCACTAAAAGAAAAAATAACGAAACTTTTTCTATCTAAAACAGAAATGTTAAATTTTCTGGAACTGTCTAGTTTTAACTCAGCCCCGTTTGATTCCACTCCGCTCAACTCAAACAAATTCGGTGTTTAACCCTGGTGTATTTAGAACCCGATCCAATTCAATTTACATTTAACTCAACCCTCGTTTAGTTCAACCCCACTTAGTTTAACTTCATTTAATTCAACAAAATTAATAAAATTTAATTTTGTTAACTCAATAATACGTTTCGGTCCATTTCTTCTTGCTAGCCCCAAGCACTGACATTTTCTACCCCCTGCTGCCAACTCAGTAGTTAATACTAGAAAGAAGTACAAATTTATTAGTGCCTTGCAGAACTAATAAATGTAACAATTCATTTGTGCCGTTTTTTACCAGTGCCTATAACAAAATGCCTTAGTACTAGTTTTGTAAATAACAGCGACATTTAGTTTGTGATTTTTATCTACGACTATGAAACCTGTCTTTAAATAAATGATTTCTGATTTTAATCTCATTCAGCTGGGCCCGTCTTAACTCAACGTTCAACTCAACTCCCAATATTCAACTCAACCCTTTTAGGTACAACTCAACTACCATTTAAACGGACCCTAATTAACTCAATAATATAACTGAAGAGCATATTTGTTGTTGCAAGAGATAAAAGTGTGCCCCAAATGAAATATTCTTTTTTCATTTGTTACTTATTGTTGAGTGTCTGTTTTTTCGCCATTTTAAGGAACATAGGAATGTAAGTTTCAAGCCTGTCAAAGCAGAAATTTTGGTGTATTTTCAGATTCCTTTAATAGAACTATCAAATATAGAAGATTATTGCTAGTTGAATTAGGTTGAGGTGAATTGGGATTAGCTGACGGGATTTCGTTTAAATAAGGTTAATTTGAATAGGGTTGAGGTGAATGGGATTACGCTTGTCTAAGCTTGATTAAGAGTTGAGCTGAATGGGTTTCAGTTGCGTTGGGTCGTATGAGGTTTAGTCGAATGAGGGTTGAGTTACATGGTCATCATTTTGAACACGTTGACTTTGATACTGTAATATCTTTGAGGGGTAAGATTAGACTAAATGAATTATACGTGTTTCGAATCAGTATTAAAAGTGTTTCATTTCATTCATATGTTCTTGTCAAGCTTCCACTTTTAATTTGTTACCTTTTGATGGGTCTGACGAGGTATGTGTAATGTTGGATTGACCTCACGAAATTACAAACTGGTAGTACTCATGATTTTTTATTTCAAAAGTATTGAATTGATACTAAAAACTAGTAAGGAAATCAACTATGGTGACTGAAGCACTGGAAAATTGGTTTACTGGAGATATTTATTCTACAAAACAGGTCCGTTTAGACGGACCTGTGTCTGTTTGTCACTTTGAAGTTGTAAAACTCCTCTTTAATTTAACTTTTTCTTTAATATAGAATTCTGATGTTGGACGCTATAGAGAATTGTATCGTGGTGAGTTCAGCATAAAAAATTAAGTGACGATCTATTGTCCATGGTTAGATCAGAAGATCATGTTTTTATAGACTGGAAAACCAGCCTTTTGGCTCTCATGAAAGAAGAATATTTAAAGTCAGAAAGATGTGATTTCTCTTGGGTAATTCTCTACTTTTTATAAGTTTGTCAGCAATTTAAGGAAAAACAATTGTTTTTGGCTAATGTTTTTTAATCTTCTCATTTGATTCTTTTGCGGTTGGTTTTTATTTTGTGAAAGTCAAAAAAATCACTGAAAATCTCGGAACTGACAAAAGGGAGCCCTAAAGAATATTACCTATTAAAAAGTAGTTATTGTTGCTACAACAAAAATATTTTTTGCTCTTTTTTACAGCTAATTACTGAATTAAATTATACACAAGCTGAGAAATGTTTCGTTTCTACTAAATCGTTTTAAATAAATCGGATTGATGCACTTTCACTACGCTCTTAGCTTTCTCTCCTAAGTTAGACGGTGTACACAACTATATTTCACTTAGTCGAGGGCAATAAATCAAAATCTATTATATTCTATTTTTGTCAATCTGATAACCCTATCTTTAGATATAATGTACCTTTGTGTGAATGTTAAATGGAGGTAAAGAAGAATTTTTAAATATGAAGTAATGGAGGATTTATCTTTGCCAGTGTGGTAGTATCTCCCGGGTTGACGCCACGATGAGATTTTTCTGTAGTCGGTCTTATTCGATACTCTAGAGACAGTTTTTTTCTGAACTTTCACACAAAATTTCACGTTTACGTCAAAAAAGTGTGTTCAATTCGTGCCATTTGTCCCTCGGCTGAAGGTGATAACTGAATTTGCTATTATTGAATAAGAGTTGCTATTTTATGATAAAATTGCAATATCAAAACAAAACTTTAAATGTCATGAGGTTTCCGTACATTTTTTTGCTCTTGGTTTGCTTTTACGATTACAAATGTCATATGGGTTCTATAACATTCTGTCATAAACAACTTCGGTCATTGTTTTTTTTTACCCTTAGTTTAATCTGTTATTACGAAGACTATCATAGGACAACATTTCATCGGTATTTTTCGGCCGTCGGACAAACTGTCATCTTTTTTTCTTATTATCGGATAAACTGTCATTGTTTACAAATGTCTTTTACAAATGTCAATGATTACAAATGTCATATGGGTTCTATAACATTCTGCCATAAACAACTTCGGTCATTGTTTTTTTTATCCTTAGATTAATCTGTTATTACGAAGACTATCATAGGACAACATTTCATCGGTATTTTTCTGCCGTCGGACAAACTGTCATCTTTTTTTCTTATTATCGGATAAACTGTCATTGTTTACAAATGTCTTTTACAAATGTCAATGATTACAAATATCATATCGGTTCTATAACATTCTGCCATAAACAACTTCGGTCATTGTTTTTTTTTTTTTTATCCTTAGATTAATCTCTTATTACCAAGACTGTCATAGAACAGCGTTTCATCGGTTTTTTCTGTCGTCGGACAAACTGTCATCTTTTTTTCTTATTATCGGATAAACTGTCATTGTTTACAAATGTCTTTTACAAATGTCAACGATTACAAATCTCATACGGGTTCTATAACATTCTGTCATAAACAACTTCGGTCGCTGTTTTTTTACCCTTAAATAACCTGTTATTACGAAGACTGTCATAGGACAACGTATCATCGGTTTTTTCTACCGTCGGACAAACTGTCATGTTTTTTTCTTATTATCAGATAAACTGTCATTGTTTTCGAATGTCTTTTACAAATGTCAACGATTACAAATGTCATATGGGTTCTATAACATTCTGCCACAAACAAGTTTGGTCGTTGTTTTTTTTACCCTTAGATTAATCTGTTATTACCAAGACTGTCATAGGACAACGTTCCATCGGTTTTCTCTGCCGTCGGACAAACTGTCATCTGTTTTCCTTATTATCGGATAAACTGTCATTGTTTACAAATGTCTTTTACAAATGTTAACGATTAAAAATGTCATATTGGTTTTATAACATTCTGCCATAAACAACTTCGTTCATTGATTTTTTTTACCCTTAGATTAATCTCTTATTACCAAGACTGTCATAGGACAAACATTTCATCGGTACTGCCGTCGGACAAAACTGTCATCTTTTTTTCTTATTATCGGATAAACTTTCATTGTTTACAAATGTCTTTTACAAATGTCAACGATTACAAATCTCATACGGGTTCTATAACATTCTGTCATTCTTCTTATCTTATATCTATATGTATACATCTCTATATGAATCTATAACATTTTTCTGCCGTCGACAAACTGTCATGATTTTTTCTTTACAGAAAACTGTCATTGTTTACTCTTTTTACAAATTTCAACGATTACAAATGTCATATAGGTTGTATAACATTCTGCCATAAGCAACTTCGGTCATTGTTTTTTTTTTTACCCTTAGATTAATCTGTTATAACGAAGACTGTCATAGGACAACGTTTCATCGGTTTTTTTCTGCCGTCGGACAAACTGTCATCTTTTTTTCCTTATTATCAGATAAACTGTCATTGTTTACAAATGTCTTTTACAAATGTCAACGATTACAAGTGTCATATGGGCTCTATAACATTCTGCCATAAACAACTTTGGTCATTGTTTTTTTTTACCCTTAGATTAATCTGTTATTACGAAGACTGTCATAGGACAACGTCTCATTGGTTTTTTTTCTGCCGTCGGACAAACTGTCATCTTTTTTCCTTATTATCGGATAAACTTTCATTGTTTATAGACTCATAGACTCATAGACTCATTTATTTTATAAACAACTATCGTAGCCGTGGCGGAAGCCGTGACTAAATGGGGCTGTTTAGTACATTGCATAAAACTGGTCACTGGCGGTTTAAATAAACTGACAAAAAAAGGCACGAATGAATTGCTGTGACGGGTTGTTCGCACTTTGGCGGCACCAGTTGGTTTTTGTGGCAGGTGTTGGCGGTGATAGGCGCAGGTGAGGGAAGCAATAAACGGTGTTTTCTGGGACGAAAGAAGGGACTGCCCAAAATTTCACATCAACTGCAAGCGCCTATCACGCAACGTTGGCAGTCGTAAGGTACTAAGGGCAGCCTCATAAGAGTTGTAATTCAGGCCTAGTATCGCTTTCACTGCTCGTATTTGATTGGTCTCCAGATCTTCACTTAGGTGGTCAATATTATGAGCCTGAAGGCCCTACACAGGACACGCATATTCTAGGATAGGAGGCACATATGTGACGTAGACCGTCTTCAGCTGACTTTGTGAGAAACCCAGTCGGCGCAAGGTAATTAGCGACCGTAGTGCGAAACTACCTTTTTTCACCAGACCGACGATGTGCGCGCTAAATGAATAGTCGACACTGAAAGTAACCCCGAGAATCACTGAGGTTTAGGCGGTAGGGTACCACGGATCCGGACATGAGAGGTCACGCTTAAGCGGATTAAACCTCATGACTCTTGTTTTATTCACATTAAGCTGGAGGTCATTAATGCTACACTGCTCGAGAAAAGATTTACTGATCTCATTGCTGAAATGGGATACACGTCTGACTTTTCAGCAAGATATTCCAGAAGTAGGGAGATATCGTCCACGTATTTTAATCTGTCTTCAAACTCGAGGATAATGTAGTTATTTACCGCTAAAAACAAAAGAGCTGCCAGCTTAGTGCCTTGCGGCGCCCCACACGTCAGTTCAGCTTATTCAGAGTTTAAGTCACTAGGGAAGAGGGCATAGACACACTGGTAGCGGTTCCGCAGAAAGTCAACAACTAAGAGCAAAATATGCTTCCTAGCGCCCATCTTTTTGAGGTTATTTGCTGCTGTATAATGGCGGATCAAGTCAAATGCCTTACAATAGTCGATTAAAAGCAGATCAACGAGGCTACTGCCTTTTTCCAACCTCTCGGTAATTAGGTGGTAGACACGTACTAGATAATGCGTCGTACTACTCCCTTTCATGCAGCCGTACTGAAACAGATCAAGGGCTGGCTGAACTTGGGCTAGGATCTCTCTATAAACAAAGGAATCGGTCACTTTAGCCATATTAGGCGTAATAGAAATCCGACGAAGCTGATCACAGGATTTCGGGTCTTTGACTTTTGGTAAGACGGGCACGTAGGCTTTTTTCCAAGCACCCGGAAATGTCTTTTACAAATGTCAACGATTACAAATGGCATATGGGTTCTATAACATTCTGCCATAAACAACTTCGGTCATTGCTTTTTTACCCTTTGATTAATCTGTTGTTACGAAGACTGTAATAGGACAACGTTTCTTTGTTTTTTTTCTGCCGTCAGATAAAAACTGCTCATGTCATCTTTTTTCCTTATTATCGGATAAACTGTCATTGTTTACAAATATCGTTTACAAATGTCAACGATTACAAATGTCATATGGGTTCTATAACATTCTGCCATAAACAACTTCGGTCATTGTTTTTTTTTACCCTTAAATTAATCTGTTATTACGAAGACTGTCATTGGACAACGCTTCATCGGTTTTTTTTTTTCTACCTTCGGACAAACTGTCATCTTTTTCCTTATTATCGGATAAACTGTCATGGTTTTTTCTTGTCATCGGATAAACTGTCATTATTTCTTCTTTTCATTGGATAAACTGCCAGTGATTTAAATTGTCGTCGGACTAATTCTAATCGTTTTGCCACTGAACGAATTGGTCATTATTATTTGCCACTGAACAAATGGTCATTATCTTCGAAAATAGTGATATTGTTTTTGCTTGTCATCGAAGAAAATGTTTTTGCCATAGAATAAAATGTCATTATTTTTATTTGTCATTGGGAAACTGTCTTTTTAGTTCTCTCATTGATTTTTTTTTCCCCCATTGAATCGATCGCATGCTTCAGACCACCGTTGCGGGTAATAGGTTTGCTAATAAGGTGTGTTTTACGAGCTTTTTGCCGCCTTTTTTTTGTATTTACTAAGCATATTATACATAAAAGATCAACATTGATTTCATTTAGGCCTATCTGAGCAAATGCATTCAGGTTCTAGCCTCAATCGCAAAATGCAAACTCTAAAGCTAAGGCCAAAGCTGTTCTCGAAGGAATTTTCTGCTGGTCCGGAGTCCGGCTTAACTTGTCTATAAGGCGTTTTCGCCTGGGAATTCACTGGCTAAACTCCAAGGACTCCGAGATGGCAGAAAAATAATGACAGTCTGTCCAATGACGGACGTAAAGAAGATATTTTGTTCAATGGCAGAATAAACAATGACAATTTTTCTATGAGGAATAAACAATGACACTTTTTCGAATGGGAAATTAAAATAATATTAGCGTTAAATTTTGTTTTTCCTCTCTGATTTCTTGGACTCGAATTCTCCGGCGATAATATTCTATGACCATGTCAAGTCATGCATCATAAAAATGATTAGTAATCGTATCGTATTTCATGGATTTATCTCTTATCAACTAGACTGTCATAGGACATTATTTCATCGTTTTTTCTGTGTCATTATTTATATTTGTCATCGCACAAAGTGTCCTTGTTTTTTCGTGTCATCCTACAAAATGTCATTTTTTTCTGTCATTCAACAGATAATCAGTAGGGATATTTTAGCACGCACCCCCCCCCCCCCACTTGTGGGTAAGAGGCTAGTTTATAAGACGTTTTCATAAATGTTACACTTACGCTCTAGCTCCAATGGTAAAATCCAAAGCTAAGGTATCTTCTTGAGGACTTTCTTTTGCCTATCTTTAGACTGACTTGACGTACTTGCAAGGTGTTTTTGTTGAGGATTCACATGCCAAAGTCCAAAGGCTCAGAGAAAAAAAAAAATCTTTTTTTACGGTCATTATACAAAATTTGAATTTCATAGACAAAAATACTGATTAGAAACAATTCTTCCAGGGGTAAAAAACTAAAACTCGCGCATGCTATCTAGCAGCCATTCAAGAATTTTATCAAGCTTACTTAGTAGCGCTGATTCTCTACGTTGCGCAGTAGTCATGCTGTAGGAAATTTCCAGCTTTTCTTGTCTTCAAACACTCGCAACAATGCAAATGGCGCTGATTTAGCGCATAAACATGTGCGTTATGGAAAATCGCCGGCAGAGTACCTTCTTCTCAGTATGTTTTTGTATGATATTAGACCAAACGGGGGAATTTAAATATTTTGGCAATATGGGAGACTGTACAATCGCGAAGGCGTATCAGGGTAATTTCAGACTGGATTTCATCCCCTCTTATTTTCTGGAGCCATCTTTATCACAAAAAAATTGAAAAACTAAAATATGTAAACTAAAAGAACTTCTTGATGCTAAATTTGCAATTTTTTAGGCCGTATGCCGTGACAATTTGACAATGTGGAAAATGGATGGAATAATTTTAGGAAAAATAATTTGTAAAGTCGCTGATGGTTTCTTAGGGAAGAGAGCTAGGAACGCAACTAGGAATATTAGTGTAAATACTTTATGTTTAATAGAGAGGGAGGAGGGCTTTTGTGAGAATTATCTGAGTGACAGATAATACGAAAATAAGAGGAATGTAAAGAAAGCGGAGAAAACATTAATATATGAACTATGGAGGTGTGAAGTGGAGGCCATGGATAAAATTTGCCGAAGATCTGGAAGATGTAGCTAAACGGCATAATAGTAAAATATTGTACTGTCGTGTCAATAAATTGAGAGGGATTAGTTAATCTGAACCTATCCCAACTGAAGATGGGATTGGGGTTAAAACTAAATGATAGGGAAAGAGATAAAGAGAGATGGGTAATTACAAAACATTTGTATTTATTTCAAATGCAAAATCCGTTCATAGGCAAAATCCGGATCTACTCAGTCTGTCCGGTTATAATAAAATGATAAAGTTACGCCCAGATAACCACTAGTGTGGAAAAAAGGGGAGGAGGTCTTGCAATTATATTAATAAGAAAACTCCTGCTTTTCAGATAGAGGTACCTGTGCTTGATGATTATGATGAGATTCTTTGGGTATTTGTAAAACCCAAACGCCTGCCCTCCCATTATAATAGTATTGCTGTTTGTGTTTTTTATTATTCGCTCGGGCAAGATGTCAGTTCTCAAAAAGCTTTCCGGGAAAAACATCAATTAGTGCTGACTACGTACAGGGTAAACAGCCTACCCCACGGGTGTTATGTTCTTGCTTGGTGACGCCAACGAACTACGACTTGAGTCTTTGGAAGCAGATTAGGTCTAAAACAGTTAATTGCCCAACTACAAAACGTGATACGGCTCTGGACCCGCATAGCTACTAGCATGTCTCAATTCTATAGGAAGCGCTCCCCAGGCCTCCCAATAGGAGGAAGCTACCACTTCACCCTTGAGCTACACCCCATAAGCAAAGTCCGGGTCACGTACACTACAGAAACAATTACAAGTCGGCCAATCACAAACAGTGGATTGTTTGGTTTTGCAATTGGCTCACGACTTAAAAATGGGACGGTATAATTTTTACGGCTAATGTTGATGAAATGGCCACTACTTTTCAAGAAAAACTTCTCGGCAAGTACCATTTCTATTTTCCAGAAAAATTAACAAACGTTTTTCAGCAGATCGTCCATCCGTTACAAAAGAAATCAAAGCACTAAGCAGGAAAAATGAGACAACTTTTCAGGAACAAAAAACATAAAGAAGCTACTAACCTGAAGAATAAAATCAGAGGAATGACCCGCCAGGCAGCGGCGTTTTGTACTACCAAAAGGAGGTATCTCATTTATTGGATTCTAGGCCTGGACAATGATACAAAAGGATAAAGCAAATGACAGGTAAAACGCAGACTGGACTGGCTTTTGGGTATGATGAGCCGGACAAAAGAAACTACAGATCCAAAAGAGTGTTTCAAGTGATGCAGACAGAATAATTGCGAGTTTATCACGCCAAGCTCAGGGGGGCAAAATGATCGTCAGTTGTGAAAAATCACTCGTATTAACTTTTTCTTTTCTGAGGGACAGTTCGTCCCTTGCTTTACAAAACGTTTCAGACATCCTGGATATCAAACTCTTTTGAATTTATATCAAACATGACCTGAACTAGGGAAAAACAGACACAGGAGATAATCAAAGGAACAAACCTGGGTATTTTTTCCTTAAAACTCCTTGCTTTGTCATGGTGTCCCAACCCCCCACCCTATTGCGTATTTTTATACATTTGTTAGACCGCTGGTAGAATATCCTTGTCCCGTTTGGCATTACGGCCTGACTTCGGACCATAAGGACCGCCTGGAAAAGATCCAGTACCGAGCTCTTCTGGTGATGTCAAAATCTCCCGAAGTCCCTTATTGCTCCTTTTTAAGACAATTTTCACTTAAAACTCTTTCGACACGCCGTGATGAATTATGTTTTAAATTTGGTGTCGGTATTTTGGAAAATCCGTGGCTTCGTGAAATCCTCCCCCTGAGCATCTTCTTTCGCGCCAACGGCTCGTCGTGCGACATGTAGCCCAACTGGTACCAAACATTTAAACCGGTACCTGCACGGCATATGTGGTACGCAAGTAGTTTTGTTCCCTCGTTCGTCAAGTTTTTTAATTCTGCACCCACTCGTCAATAATTGTGTATATTTTCTTTAGTTCATTATTCTTTTATTCTTCGTTTGACTTTGTTTGACTCTGTCTAGTTTCAATTTGTGATATTTAAAATCAATGTATAATTTTGAATGACGATGGCTATGGCTGTGATTTTGATATGTTTTATATGTTTTATGTTTAGTGCCTTATTATGACAAGAACTTCCTCTGATCGGCACGACCGTTTTATGGCGTTTGAGGATAAAATCGTTATTTATTTTTATTATATTTAATCATTGTGCCAATGTAGGATATTTCTGGGATTGTTGAGGGGGCTGGGATTTTAATATTCTCTGGTGGATTTCTTTTAGGGAATATCCCAGATGTCCGGGATGACTTGTTAAAGTGTTAATATGATAATTTGGTCTGACCTTGGTAGGGCTAAACCCTTCTGATGACTGGCTGTAGTTTCTTGAAAGTAATCTTTTTAATTTGGATTTAATTTTAAATCATTCAGTTGGAAATAAAGAAAAAAGCCCAGTTCAAAATGAGTTTATTATAATAAAGGTAAATATGTTTATGAAGTTAGAAATATTAAACGTTCTGATAGCCTGTCAGTGATGTAGTTGAAGATTGTCGTATTCTGATCAGTTGTGGTTATTGTTTAATGAATCCCTGCCGAATACCGTTGATCTATGTGCAACTTTCCTTGATGACCGTAAATGCGCTTTTAGATTTGCCTGGTTTTCGGATGAAACAAATAAAATCGAACGCTTAAAAGTAAGGAAGGTCTTGCTTTATATGTTTCTGATCAACTAGTTTATTTTATTCGTAAAGATATATATCGAAGTTAGGAAGCGACTTTTGAATCTTGTTTACTGAGGCTTCTTTAGCAGGCTGAAAGGGGCTTTCAGGTGGAATGCTTCCTACGACGTTTATACAACATGAGTTACTGAATTGACAGTGACTCTCATTGACAACATTTTTGTTCCTTTTTTCTTCACCGTAATTAGATTTTAGTTAGTGATATTTCGGACCACTTTTCTATCTTTTCGATTTTTTCGCTGCCTGGTTCTTCCAATTCCAAATCTAATAGTTCCATTTCTCGCTCTCACTGTTTCTTTTTTTTTTAATTCTTCACCTTTGAGATCTATATCGAAAGAGCAGCCTTGGGTTTAAAGTAAAATCTGAATTGGATCCGAATCGGTGCTTTATCATATTTTGTGATTTAATTAAGATTGCTATTCTTGATAGTCGTGTTCTCTACCACACTACTCCCAGTCTATAATGTTTGAGCTGCTTAATCTGTGGATGACCCTGAGTATTCTAAGATGTTGCAGACAGAAAATTACTTGTGGAAAAAAATATAAGGGGTCACTGTCGGTCTCTTAACAGCATCTTCATGATTATAGAGCATGTAAGAACTTTTTTAAGTCTCTTCTTCGCCGAGTAGAATTTGATTATTATTTTTCAAAGTTTTCAGACTGCAAAAAAAATGCTATAAAGACGTGGAAAATTATCAATTCAATGCTTAAAACAGGCTCACGGTCTGAGTCTTCTTCCTTCTAGTTTGATTTCTTGATAGTGAGATTGCGACAGGAACAGAGGAAGTTCACAAAAGTTGGCATCTTATTTTGCAAATATAAGGAAAAATACAACGTTTTCTGTGAATGTCAGTTTATCTAACTGTGATACAAATCTTACATAGGCTCTATTTGCTTGAAATCCATGGTGCTACAGGCTGTTAAGACTGTTGTCAATGGTTAAATGTTGATTTTATTTTCATTATGTTTTGTTTTTTCCCTACTCCGTCATTTGTTTGCTTTTGTACATTTGTGTCTTCAGACCGGTCCAGATCAGAAACTAACGCGGGTCTTCAAACTTGTTTTACCGTCTTTTTGGACCCAATTAACAAAACTTATGTTTTGACTCTGGGGTGTTTCCAATGCTCTTAAATGTGCTAGAGATACAGTTCTTCACAGAGGAGGCTCTCGGAATGACCTTTTTAACTACAAACCTATTTCGATCTTGTCGGTTTTAGCAATGTGATTGAAAAAGCCATGTTATCACGTCTCTTAAGCTTTCTTTGGGACTAAAGATTTCTTCGATGATTTGTTTGGTTTTTGGGCTAAACATTCTACTAAGCATGTATGTGTTTGTATTCCTTTACTTGATTTTATTCACTCTGCTCACGGTTCCAGTCTACTTTCGGCTGCTTTATTTTTAGACGTTCGAAAGGGTTCTGATTCCCTGACACATCACATTCTTCTTGGAAAACTTCCTCACTTTGGTGTACGGTCCTCATCATAACTGTCGGGACGTGTAATCTCGATTAGTGAATCTTTTATTATATACTTATCAGGTTGAATACGGAGTACCTTAAGGATCAGTTTTAGATCCGGGGCTGTTTTGAATTTGTTTTAATGACCTTTTCTCTCAGTTAAAAAATTTAAACCGAAAATATGTTGTCGTCTTTGTCCTCAAGCTAATCAGGATCCCTCGACGTATGAATCTGGATCAGTAACAATGGTCTGGTGGCTTTCGCACATGATAAACGACTAACCACTTTGGCTAAAGATGAGTCTAGTCTTTGGCCGAACCTGACGTTTCTTTTCGAGCGTGTTGTGTCATAGTTTAAGATGAACCATCTTGTATTAAGTGTTGCAAAATAAAAGTTTCAGATTGTTTCTAGATTGGCTCAATCTCGCCCTGTTATAAAAGAAATCTGGACCTCCTGAGGATCCGTCTTTAGACCAGATGGTGGATTTGTACGTTTCGTGCGAATCCTGGTAGATGAAAATCTACCATTTAAAAACTATAGTGATATGATCAAGCTGAAGGTGGCGAGAAATCTCAGTGTTCTTCGTAAGTTTTAGCATTCATATGGATGTCTACCTTTCCGTCTTTTACACGTACCCTTGTTTTTGTCCAAGAGAGGACCAGAAAAAATTATCAAAGAGACCAATGTTTCGATAATCAAGCCTCTTCGTCTGTGTATGTCGCATCCTTTGCATATTTTGGTTTCTCTTTAGTCCACGGGCAAATTACAGCTGTTTGCACGAGTCCACCTTTTGTTTCTAATTTTTTGCCATATACCCTTCTCAATACTAATGATGTAAAAATTCCTTCTACGCGGTGCGTTTTGGTCCAATTTTAGTCCGGTAATTCCAAGCTTAAAGGTATGGAATTCACTACCAGCTGCGGCACGACGTAGTCTTTGCTTGTGATTTAAAAAATGGCGTTATATGTTCTTTTAGAATAGTTTAATGGATAGGGTTAAAATGAAAATTAAAGTTTAATAGTAAATTGTAAACTCTTTACTTATTATTGTTTTTGTTGGTATACTTGTGGTGTTTTTAAATTACTATAATTATGTTTTAGTATTATGAAGACAGGATTGTTGGCTGGGGTTGGCCTGTGCTGGTCCGATTCATATTATTTTGATTGTGTGATGTTGAGGTTTGGTTTTTGACGTCGTGTGGTACTGAAGGTATTACTGAAATATAAGATACTGATTATTTACGATTTATTTAGTATTTTTTTTTCCTTTCTTCTCTTTTTCCCTGGCCTTTTTTGGGTGAGGGGAGATAAGCTTTCTTATGTATTTTGTTAAATTATTGTTGAAATAAATGAACTCTAAACTATTAATGTTATTGAGCACTTGCGTGTCTATATAGGCTATGCTTATCGTTCAGTTTTTCATAAGATTGGATAAAAATGAAGATCATTGATCATACTTCTTTTTTTCTTTTTTTTTTAGGGAAAGAGGAGTTTCTAACAGAGAGAGTAGCACTTGCGTTTCCTAAACAAAGTACAATTAGGGAACAGATTAATGAATGGTAAGGTTTTTGATATTTCGTATAATATATAAGTAGATATTTTTCGTTTTGTAGGTTTTTGCTGGAATATTGATAATTTCTTTGTGCCTTGTTACAAAGGTGTCTTAAGATATGTTGCTCTTTACTGAAACAGTCTCATAATTATCTCCTTTCTGCGTATCTTAAACATGCTTTTTGTTATCCAGAAAATCGTGGCTTCGGACAGAAGTACAAAGTCTGTGATAATACACTGGCTTTGATTGTGATGTGGGACCACCAATTATGTGAGAAAGTAAGATGATCGGCTTTATCCGAATTGGCTAATGTATGTGGAGGACTGCGTTAGTTTCCAGCAGGAAAAGATATCTTATCTCATCTTATAAAAAAGCAAAAAGAAGCACTGATTATTACATTCAATAACGAAGAGTCAGTTGCTTACCTCATTAGATACTGTACTATTGCATTCGTATTTTTTGTATCTGTCCATGTCACAAGGTAAATGTTTCTAGTACTTTTTGATGCATTATAGGAATGTTTAAAGTTTAGTGAACAGGGTTTAACTACCTGGCCCAGCATTTTTCCTGGGCCAGTTCGTTTCTATTTTAATGAGCGAAATTCTTTCTTGGCTTGTGCATTTATGCGTGGTATCATGGTTGAGTAGAATGAACCTAGTAAAGCTAGGTTCGCTTTAACCTGGTAAAGAATGAACCACGATCTATAGTGAATGAAAATGAAAGAATGCGTAATGAAAGAAATTGTATAATTTAAAAAATTTCCTCTTTAAAGCTACTCGGGAATGGTAATGATTTTCCAGATTGCGCTTAAGAGTAAAATCTATTAAAAAGCGAATTGTTGGGAATTCGAAAAAATAGTTCCCCCCCCCCCACGAAACAACAGCGGAATAAAATTAAATTAAATCATTAAAAAAATACAAAATCTTTACCTCCCCCACCCCCATATTGAAAAGCTGTAAAATCATTTTAAATTATGTGTTAGGCCTATATATTATCAAATTTTTTCATTTGTGGAGGAAGGAGGAAGGATTCAAATCATAGAATCACCCCAGAACTCGTTGGTAATTCCTTGATTTGATTTTAAACTAAGTGACATCTCAGAGACAACATTTGTTGAAGCGTCGTATGGCGCTATTTGTTAGAAACTGTGGTATTTGTATAGGTCTGTGTATTATGAATCAGTAGTTATGTTTACCAAAAATGCAAAAGAGCTTGAACTATACATTTTGTCGCATAATTTTCCCTGCACAGCCCCTCTCACTACTGTGCATCTTCGAAAAAGGCTTGAAGGACAGTAGTTTGAGTACGTCCCTATATTTTTTAGATCTGATACTCATGTGTACGAAACATGTTATGTAAGTCAGTAGTAGCCCCATATTACTGAAAGATCACTTTTACCTTAAACTGTATTTATCAAAATGGGCTCTTTAATAAATGATAAAAAATTAAAAACACATATTCAAGCTCATTTCAGTACTCATTAATTTGTGGGACTTACTAAAATCGCTGAAAAATTTGATTATTTTTTTTCGTCGCCTAGCATTGGAGAGTAGATCCTATTTCCTTTTGTAAACACTGAAAGGCATTTTCTTCAGATTAAAAGTTAAATGTGTTTTGTTTCCAATATTAAAAGTCATGAAATATATTTAATTTTTACTAGGATAGACAAATATTTCACTGCTGGTTTGATTGAAAAATTTCGTGTTGACAACTGGCCGGCCCCTGATGAGTGCTCAACAACTGCACAAGGAGGAAGTGGCACAATGAGAGCAATCAATCTGAGGGATACCCAAGGCGCTTTCTATGTCTTATTGATAGGTGAGTTTTATTAAAGTCGTCGAAAAAGGTATTATATTTAATTTTTACTAGGATAGACAAATATTTCACTGCTGGTTTGATTGAAAAATTTCGGTTTTGACAACTGGCCGGCCCCTGATGAGTGCTCAACAACTGCACAAGGAGGAAGTGGCACAATGAGAGCAATCAATCTGAGGGATACCCAAGGCGCTTTCTATGTCTTATTGATAGGTGAGTTTTATTAAAGTCGTCGAAAAAGGTATTATTATTAAAAAAGAAACTTAGGTTTTTTACTTCTGGAGTTTGCTTTGGTCAGCTACATTGGGTCTGGTGAACACAACTGTCCAGTTGGACTTTTGCAATATTAACTGAAAAAAAACTTTCCGAAAAAGAAGTTTTTCAAAGAAAGGTAAAGAGCCATATTAAATTTAAGACTAGCAGAAATAAATTCCTGTAATAATCCAAACTCAAAACGACCAAAAGTTACTGTTAAAGATTTAATGAAATCTTAAACGAACAGAATTTAAAATAAACGATCATAGGAAACATAGATAGAGGTATAGTATAGATGAATAAATGAATCTGAAAGTGATTAAAAATTAAATTGAATTTTCAAGTCAAACTTAAAACGAACAAAAATACTACAAACAGGACTGTGGCTTCTGCCCTTTTCCCCCTTCCTTAGCCGTAAATGTATCAAGCTTGTTGCGTCTTTTGCGTTTAGTTCTGACAACATTTTGACAACTAACATGCACCTAGCATGTTTGATTGTGGTGGGAATTCCTCTTCAAAGCTGTGGGGGTCATAACTTTCTATTTCCAATGGAAAGAACCCTCTTCCAAGTTTATTCGGCACCCCTGCCATAAAAACCAAATATGTTAACAATGGGTAACTTTTAATTTACAACCTTTGCCCCCAGGAACTGTGGGGATGTCAACTCCGGAGGCATAGTTTATATTGCATATGGACTATTTTGAGCAAAATTTTCTATTCCAAATTTGGATCCATTTGGGGAACAAAGGGTCTGGAGGGGCTGGTTGCCCTGTGATCACTTTTGACTCTAAAAAGGGCGCTAGAACTTCTGATTATCAATCAAATAAGCCTCCTCCAAAGTTTTATACGACCACCCTCTCAATAAAAACCTTATTTGTTAACAATGGGTAACTTGCATAATTTACAATTCTTACCTCGAGTTGTGGGGGGGGGTGTCAACCCAGAGGCATAGTTATTTGACCTTTGCACTTTTTTAAACAAAGTGGCTATCTCAAAATTTTGATCGGATGCATTTACGAAAAGAGGACGTGAGGGGGGCTAGTTACTCCCAACCACTTTTGGCTCTTAAAAAGGGTACTAGAAATTTCTATTTCCAATTGAATTAGCCCCCTAAGAGGTTTATACGACAACCTTTTCTATATGAAGTAACTCGGGAAAAAAAAGACAGTAATAATAAATAAATAATAAAACATTGAAGCATTATGGCTCTTTACTATAGACAACGGTATAGCGTTGTCTTTTATATTTAAACTGTTTTGGGATATTGTAGTTTTTACTCTGACTTTTCGATTCAAAAAAATAAAGCTTGTGAGTTTGCCAAAGCAAAAATATTAACATTCCCAACTGAAAACCTCAGAGAATCTGAAAAACTACCCACCTACGACCAATATGTCAGTGCAGCATGTAGCCGCCTTAGGCCGACAGAGCTAGACACGCTCCTCGTCCATCCCAATCACTTCGAGGTCTCCCTCTTTGCATCCGCCCGATAAGTTCCAATTTCTCTTAAGTACTTCCTTACGACCTCCTCTCACTCCATTCAGGGACGACCTACTTTTCTTTTGGTCCCAGACAGGGTTGCCACCGGTGAAACTTTAGTGTCACTTTTGACACTTTTTTTTTAAATGGCACTTTTCGGGACACCTGACACTATTAGGACACTTTTTAGCAAAAGTGGCACTTTTTTTTCTAAGTAACACTATTTTACAAAAAGAGAATTTTTTCGGACAAAAAAACTGGAAGGAAAACTGTCAATGTAGATATGCATCGATATCCCTTTTCTGTCAGTTAAGATTCTTATCTTAACTCCGCGCTCGGCAATTATTGGATGCAAGAACAGGGTTGCCACCCTGGCCTGGAAGAATTTACTAAATCTGAGAGGAAAAGTTTACTAAATCGAATTTGTTTTTTACTAAATGCTCAAAAAAAAATTTTTGTGCGTGCGGCTACTGCCGCACGGGCACCATCAAGCATCGATTTTTACTATAGGAGGACAATCAAAAGGATTTCCACAATCTCTTTTCCTTTTTTCTTCTTTTTTTTCTCTTTTCCTCTTTTCTTTCGTGCTCATAGTATGATTGAAAATTCGTGAAACCTATAAGTTCAAAAACCCTTTTTTTTCTATTTGGATGTACTACTGGATAGGCTTCATATTCCAGATGCGGTTTATCTAAGACGGCAAACAAATGTCTGGAATCTTAGATTCTGGAAATCCTGCTGGTGAAGCCCGGCTTTAAATTTATCAATTGTCTTCAGGTCATAAAATTCATATATATTGAAAAATTAAAAAACAATCAACGAAGAAAAACTGCTACAACTCATATTCACAAAGCAATTCAGACGATGAAGTGCTTAGAATCTGAGGTGTGTTTGAAACTGACAGCTTTTGAAATTTGTCCCCCAGTTTCCGTTTTTAGGTTTTAAATCTAAACCCTTCAAATTTGCATTTTTAAGAGGAAATTTGCCACTTTTAAAAACACTAATTGGGCTGGTCTTTAAATAAGGGATAAGCTGCTTATAAAGATTTCTGGCAAATTTTCAAGCAATTAATTTAGGATTTTTTTTTTTTTTTTACTGATTTTTTTCTGGCTTCTATCTCGTTTATTTTCAAGGGAATCAAAAACCAATACAATCTATGTCACTTCAAAACGGAAATGATGTAGTCGGCTACCGGTTTAGTTGTAAAAATATGTAAATTGAAAAGTACACCTCAAATTGGACTAGGGCTGCCAATAAAAAGAAAACTGATATAACATACAATAATTAGTTTGAAAAAAATAACATTGTCAATATTCTTCAGGTCAGGCAAATCATACAAATTGAAAAGTAAGAAGAAAAATATGTAGTCACATTTAAAAAAAAAGTCAAACTTAAAAGGCTTTAATCATCCTCGGCCTCATCCGAATTTAAAGTATCCATTAGTGTCGAATTCTGACTGAAGGGGTCTACTTGTTTCCATTTCTTGATAGCCCGAGTCAAATTGCTGGGGATCACCCAGTCATGTACTCCACTTGAAGACCTGAGAACAAGTTGCTTCGTTTTCATAAGGGACGAAACACTCGAGACATTTAGCCTATTCTGGTTTTTAGCCTATTCCGACAAAATCAAGAACTGTATCTCTGCTCCAGCACTTGAATGGGGCAAGCTGCGCAGAGTCAGAAAGTATTTGGGCAAGTATGGAAAACGTTCTTTTCCAGCAGCGTCTTTAAAAAGGGACAAGGCTAACTAACAAACGTGATAGCTGTTATGAGAGTCTGGGAAAATTATCTAAAAACAAATTAAGGCGGCATGCCAGTCCTGGTTTTAAATAGTTTGCCTTTCAAAGCGAGTATCAAGAAGAGCCGAAAGAAAAGTAGAGATTTTTAAACGCTAAGGTTGACGCGAAATCGCAAAAATGAGAGTAATAGTAGCCATAATATTTAAGGTAATTGAAATCAGATTTTTTTAATGAATGGACCCTAATTTTGTTTCCCTGAATTCATGGAAAATAACAAAAGTTTTGTTAACTACAAATCATGACTTTTAACTAGATTTCGGGAAATTTACTAGATCCTCTAAATTTACCAGATTTTTTTTACTAGATCTAGTAAAATCCTACTGACGGTGGCAACCCTGTGCAAGAATCTTTCTGTGCGGTGAAAAACGTAAACGTGTTTGTATCTATCTGTGTGTGAGAAATTTTTATATTCTTATTCTTATCCCTGATAAGAGAAGATCACCCAGTGATTTTCGATAGGAAATACTTGGCAATGAATAGGACAAAGACAGACATTTAACTGAAATGTGTTGTAAAAGCCTTCAATTTTTTTCAGCTGTTTAGTTCAAATATTTTGTGTTGTTGCAATAACTTGTAGGCTCATAGACGATAAGTCATTCAAGCGGTTTGCAATTCTTGAATTCAATTTTTATGTTCTATTAATTGAGGGTTGACTTCAATTCAAAGAAGAGAAGAGCAAGAAAAGCTAAGAATGTATTTTTGCGCCACTATGTTAATAGCTGTTACTATGTTAACCAGTCACTGGGCCAGTGAGTGCTTAACTTTACGCGTCTTTTCATTGATTTACGTGACTGGAGCTCTTTGAAGCCCAGTGACTGAAAATCTCACTGGTGACATCACACAACGACTCAGCAACGCAAAAACATCCACTAAGCTCATTGGTGTCCCACAAGAATGTCTAGTGACCTCCTCATTTACTGGGCCTGTGACGCAAAATGACCAGTGACTGGGCCAGTGATGCGCTCTAACATTTCCGTTCATATTTTTCATATTTTTTCTTTGAACTCTTGGCAATGGACAAATGAAAAGTCATACATAACCATCATACTAAAAACGAAATTGATACCAAAACTTCCATTATCTTAAATCCTATACAATCATTAGCGATATCACAATCTAATTTCAATTTTTTTTTTCTTACTAAAATTTATGTTACATCATTAGATAAATTGAATTTGGACGCACTTCCTCATTTTAGTTATTTCATTCCCACTAATTTTTTATTGTAAATATGCTTTCACGCTGATACTCTAAATGCTCGTCTTTTATTATAAAGCTGCTTTCATATTGATACTTAAAATGCTAGTTGACTGTTCCGATGCCCTTGTCTTTGGAGACCTCTTATAGAAAAATTACTTAGAGTTGCGAGAGTTCTCGTGAAACTTATTCTATTCAGGTTGTGATAAACATATTAGATGATATAGCTGTTTTATTGTTTTTCCACTAGTTTTTGCCAAATAAATTATTTGAAAAAGTTAGTGTCTGAACAACTATTAGTTGTGTTTATCTTAGGGTCATCAATAGCTACGATCTATGTCCGTGGCATTCTCTTCAGCATTTTCGGAGAAAAGAAAAGTTTCAAGCACCTGAATGCACTGTAATAATTCAGGTAATCCATTTTATGAAAAAAGGATGAAAAACTTTCAATGTAGACGGGTATTGCTTTCTCTTTTTTCTATTTCCCAAAAAAAACTGAAGGTTTTTCCTCTTTCCTTTTTCTGTTCCTTTTTCACGTTATCAACAAAGAATGCTCAGAAAAAAAGAGAAGAAAGTACTCTGTGGAACGAGCTCCCATTTTATACAGTAAGCACCATTTGTGTTTTAGCGGGTTTTTAGGAGGGACTGGAAAGTTGACAAGAGTGGAAGTGCTGCGCAAAGCTGGAATCAGCACCGACTAAGTAAAATCAAAATTTCCTTTTTATAGTTGATTGACGGCATTAGATCCGAGATTTCATGTTGGAGAGTTTAAAGATGAAGGAAACCACGGGGGTGATTCCAAGAGAATTGGCCAATATTTTAAATTTAAAAAAGGTTGTTGATATGAGCGCGAGCGACGCGAAGCGTCGCGAGCGGCAAATTTTTGAAAATGACACTTTTTATACAAAATTAACACTATTTGGCTACCCAAAGTGGCACCAAAAAAAACCTGCTGAGTGGCAACCCTGGTCCCAGATAGCTTGCCCAAAAGGATGACTTTTGGGACTCTGTCATCCTTCATCTGCAGAATGTGTTCTAGCCCTTTCAACCATTCTCTCACTATTGCACTTGAAAGCGGGTAGAATAATATTGTTCGTAAAGTTTAAAAATGTGGTTGGTCAGATGGGTACCCAGAAGAAGCAGTAGACCATTCCTCTGGAAAACTTTGAACCTTCGTCTTTTGGAGTGCCAACGCTACAGAAACATACTTGACCACTGTCATCATTGTAGCTTCCAATATTTTAATCATGGTTTTGTAGATGTATCTTAGTAGTCGAAAGTGATTGGAGGGCAACTAAACCCCATTCCAACGCCCACCATTTCCCCAGACACATCCAGTCAAAATTTTGAGATAGCTATTTTGTTCAACGTAATTGAAAGATCGAGAAATTCTGTCTTTGAGGATGACCCCCCCCCCCGAGCCCTAAGGAAAAGGGTTGTAAGTTATGCCGTAAGTAGAGATGCCTTATTGAGTCCTACTGGTACACACCATATATGGGCAATAGCCTCCCTAGGGAGAATGATTGCGTAATCGGTCAATGACCTCTTTCTCCAGTGTGTTTTTTGGGCACGCTCTCAACGAATGCCAAGGTCAATGTTGTTATTGTTTCCGAGGCAAAATGCCAAGGTCAATGTTATTGTTGTTTTGAACAGAGTCATATTGGGGAACACGTGGTTAATGGGTCAAATGTTGTTGTTGTAAGTGCACACTCGAGGCAGATGTTATGATCCGGAAATAGTATTTGTTATTGTTATTCGAGGCAAATGTTGTTGTCGTTTTCGAAGCAAAGTTAATGACATTTCCTTCCTGTTTGAGGCAGATGTTATGATCCGGAAATAGTATTTGTTATTGTTGTTCAATGCAGATGTTTGAGTTTCCGGGAAACAGTATTTGTTATTGTTGTTCAAGCCAGATGTTATGAGTTTTCGGGAAACAGTATTTGTTATTGTTGTTCGAGCCAAATGTTATGAGTTCCCGGGAAACAGTTAATTAATGTCTGGCAGATAACGTAAAGTTAATTAATGTCTTTGGATTTCGAACAGAAATGTTTCCGAGAAACAGTTAGATCACACATGATGTCATGATTGTTTTGAATTGTCTCCGGCGCGAAGTTTATTAATGTCTGGAGTTCTTCCAGAAGAATCGTTTCCGAGCAAATGTTTTAATCTTAGCGCGCGAAAAGGTTTCTAAATAATTGAAATAACCCAGCGCAGGGATGCCAAACAAAAGGAACACGCTGAATTACGTTTAGGGATTATTTGGGCGAAACTGTTTTAGACAGGTTTATGGAACTATTTCGACGAAACAGTTAGAGACATTTTAAAAGATGATTTTTGAAGAGATTTTAGAAGAGAATTTAATGGTGAAACTCCTTGGTCGTTATAATACACAAGTTTCATTTGAACAGTGTTGTGAGGTCCTCTACCCCAACCCCAAAGGGTTCCGATCCTCCTACCCCAACCCCGAAGGAAGCGCTCGGTCCTCAAAGGTCCCCCAAGCTCCAAAGAGCCCCAGCCCCCCAAACGCCCTCCTCAGACCCTCAAAGGCCCTCCCCTGGTCCTCAAGGGCCCACCAGACCCCCAAAGGTCCTCCGGACCCCAAACGCTCTCCTCAGACCCCCAAAGGCCCTCCACTGGTCCTCAAAGGTCCCCCGGGGCTCCCAAAGGGCCAACCGGCCCCCCAAGGGCCCCCCGGGCCCCCAAAGGTCCTCCCCCGGTCCCCAAAGGTCCACTGGGCACCCAAAGGCCCTCCCCCGGCCCCCAAAGGTCCACCGGACTCCCAAAAAGACCACTCAATCCTCAAGGGCCCCCGGATCCCCAAACGTCCTCTCCCTGGGCCCCAAAGGTCCTCCCCCGGTCCCCATACATGCACACAAAACTTACACACACACACAAAACTTACACACACACACACAAAAAACTTACACACACACACACACGAAAACTTACACACACACACGAAAACTTACACACACACGCCAAAACTTACACACACACACACAAAAACTTACACACACACACACACACAAACAACTTACACATGCACACGAAAACTTACATGCAGACAAAAACTTACATGCACACAAAAACTTACACACACACACACACACACACAAAAACTTACACACACACACACACGAAAACTCACACACACACACGGAATCACGAAAACTTACACACACACAAAAAATTACACACCACACACACACACACACACACAAAAAAAACTTACACACACACACACACACACACACACACACACACACAAAAACTTACACATGCACACGAAAACTTACATGAACACAAAAACTTACATGCACACAATAACTTACACACACACACAAAACTTACACACACATGAAAACTCACACACACACACGCCAAAAACTTACACACACACACAAAAACTTACACACACACACACACACACACAAAAACTTACACATGAACACAAAAAAAACTCACACACACGCACAAAAACTTACACACACACACACACACACAAAACCTACACACACACACACGAAAACTTACACACACACGCCAAAACTTACACACCACACACACACACACACACACACACACACAAACTTATACACACACACACACACACAAAAACTTACACACACACAAAAACTTACACACACACACACACACAAACTTAACACACACACATACAAAAAACTTACATCCACACACAAAAGCTTAGACACACAAAAACTTACACACACACACACACACAAAAACTTAGACCCACACGCAAAAACTTACATGCACACAAAAAAATTACATGCACACAAAAACTTACACCACACACAAAAACTTTACACACACGCACACAAGCTTACACCACACACACAAAAACTTACACACACACACACACATGAAAACTTACACACACACGCCAAAACTTACACACACACGCCAAAACTTACACACACACACACACAAAAACTTACGCACACACACACACACAAAAACTTACACATTGCACACGAAACTTACACATCAACACACAAA
>CM051275.1:28884298-28886798 GCA_027921565.1 Artemia sinica
CGAAAACTCACACACACACACGCCAAAACTTACACACAAAAACTTACACACACACACACACACACACACACAAACTTACACACACACACACACACAAAAAACTTACACACACACACAAACACACACACAAACTTACAAACACACACAAAAACTTACACCCACACACAAAACTTACATGCACACAAAAAACTTACATGCACACAAAAACTTACACACACACACACACAAAACTTACACACACGCACAAAAACTTACACACCAACACACACACCAAAACTTACACATGACACACACCCAAAAACTTACACACACACCACACACACACACACACAAAACTTACACACACACATGAAAACTTACACACACACACACGAAAACTTACAACACACACGCAAAACTTACACACACACAAAAACTTACACACACACACACACACACACAAAAACTTACACATGCACATGAAAACTTACATGCACACAAAAACTTACATGCACACAAAAACTTACACACACAACACACACACAAAACTCACACACACACACACACACACGAAAACTTACACACACACGCCAAAACTTACACACCACACAAAAACTTACACACACACGCACACACACACACAAAAACTTACACATGAACACAACAAAAACTCACACACACACACGCACAAAAACTTACAAACACACACACACATAACTTACACACACACACACACACACAACGAAAACTTACACACACACACACGCCAAAACTTGCACACACAAAAACTTACACACACACACACACACACACACACACACACACACACAAAACTTACACACACACAAAAAAAACTTACACACACACACACACAACACACACAAACTTACAAACACACACAAAAACTTACACCCACACACAAAATCTTAGACACACAAAAACTTACACATACACACAAAAACTTACACCCACACGCAAAAAAACTTACATGCACACAAAAACTTACATGCACACAAAAACTTACACACACACAAAAACTTACATACACGCACAAAAACTTACACACACACACAAAAACTTACACACACACAAAAACTTACACACAACCCACACACACAAAAACTTACACATGCACACGAAAACTTACATGCACACAAAAACTTACACACACACACACACATACGAAAACTTACACACACACACGTCAAAAACTTACACACACAAAAGCTTAGACACACAAAAACTTACACACACAGACACAAAAACTTACACCCACACGCAAAAACTTACATGCACACAAAAACTTACATGCACACAAAAACTTACACACACAAAAACTTACACACATGCACAAAAACTTACACACACACACACACACACAAAAACTTACACACACACACACACACACGAAAACTTACGCACACACACACGAAAACTTACACACACACACGTCAAAACTTACACACACACAAAAAACTTACACACTTACCATATCACAGTTACATTGTCTTAATTTTTTCAAATTTCATTTTGAATTTCTGTCGTGAAATGCAAGAGTTGGAATATTTCAGTAGTGACTTGTTGTGCTTTACCTTCTCACAGTTACATTCTCTTGATTTTTCGAAGTTCATTTTGAATTTCTGTCATGAAATGCAAGAGTTGGAAAATTGGGGTCGTAGTCCACCAGTCCACCCGAATGGTGGAAATTCACTAGCTCAGAATTGGGGTCTTAGTCCACCAGCCTGAATGGTGGAAATCCACTAGCTCAATATTGGGGTCTCAGTCCCCCAGGCTGAATGGTGGAAATTCACTGTTTTAAGTTAGATTAGGTCACTTATCATGAGCGCTCATGATAAGTTTAACCTAACCTTTTCTGGTGAGTATGGTTAGGTTAGGCTAGATTAAGTTAGGTTAGGTAAGTTAGGTTAGGTTAGCCCATGTACGCTTCACTTAGGTTAGCCTAGGTTAGGTGAGAGACAGGCAAAAAGTTAGGTGTATGATTAGGTTAGGTTAGGATAGATTAAATTAGGTTAGGTTAAGTTAGATTAGACTAGGTTAGCCTACGTACACGCGTGAATTTCTGTCTTGAAATGCAAGAGTTGGAAATTGGGTCTTAGTCCACCAGCCTGAATGGTGGAAATCCACTAGCTCAATATTGGGTCTCAGTCCACCAGTCTGAATGGTGGAAATTCACTGTTTAAGTTAGGTTAGGTTAACTTATCATGAGCGCTCATGATAAGTTAACCTAACCTTTTCCGGCGAGTATGGTTAGGTTAGGCTAGATTAAGTTAGGTTAGGTTAAGTTAGGTTAGGTTAGCCCATGTATGCTTCACTTAGGTTAGCTTAGATTAGGTGAGAGACAGGCAAAAGTTAGGCGTATGATTAGGTTAGGTTAGGTTAGATTAAGTTAGGTTAAGTTAGGTTAGGCTAGGTTAGCCTACGTACGCGCGCGTACATAGGCTAACCTAGCCTAACCTAACTTAACCTAACTTAATCTTAACCTAACTAAACTTAAAGTTTT
>CM051275.1:28891798-28928420 GCA_027921565.1 Artemia sinica
GGTGGGCCCTTGAGGACCAGGGGAGGGCCTTTGAGGGTCTAAGGAGGGCGTTTGGGGGGCTGGGGCTCTTTGGGAGCTTGGGGGGACCTTTGAGGACCGAGCGCTTCCTTCGGGGTTGGGGTAGGAGGATCGGAACCCTTTGGGGTTGGGGTAGAGGACCTCACAACACTGTTTCAAATGAAACTTGTGTATTATAACGACCACAGAGTTTCACCATTAAATTCTCTTCTAAAATCTCTTCAAAAATCATCTTTTAAAATGTCTCTAACTGTTTCGTCGAAATAGTTCCATAACCTGTCTAAAACAGTTTCGCCCAAATAATCCCTAAACGTAATTCAGCGTGTTCCTTTTTGTTTGGCATTCCCTGCGCTGGCTTATTTCAATTATTTAGAAACCTTTTCGCGCGCTAAGATTAAAACATTTTGCTCGGAAACGATTCTTCTGGAAGAACTCCAGACATTGATAAACTTCGCGCCGGAGACAATTCAAACAATCATGACATCATGTGTGATCTAACTGTTTCTCGGAAACATTTCTGTTCGAAATCCAAAGACATTAATTAACTTTGCGTTATCTGTCAGACATTAATTAACTGTTTCCCGGAACTCATAACATTTGGCTCGAACAACAATAACAAATACTGTTTTCCCGAAACTCATAACATCTGGCTTGAACAACAATAACAAATACTGTTTCCCGGAAACTCATAACATCTGCATTGAACAACAATAACAAATACTATTTCCGGATCATAACATCTGCCTCAAACAGGAAGGAAATGTCATTAACTTTGCTTCGAACGACAACAACATTTGCCTCGAATAACAAAAACAAATACTATTTCCGGATCATAACATCTGCCTCGAGTGTGCACTTACAACAACAACATTGACCCCATTAACCACGTGTTCCCCATATGACTCTGTTCAAAACAACAATAACATTGACCTTGGCATTTTTGCCTCGGAAACAATAACAACATTGACCTTGGCATTCGTTGAAGAGCGTGCCAAAAACACACCTGGAGAAAGAGGTCATTGACCGATTACGCAATCATTCTCCCTAGGGAGGCTATGCCCATATATTGGTGTACCAGTAGGACTCAATAAGGCATCTCTACTGCCGTAGTTAGCCGTATATAAGGTTTGAAAAACTTTAAACCTTTTTATACTGTTTTTAAATAGAATTATTAGTAGATATGTGCACACTACTGCTAATATTACTGTTACTGCTACATTTACTACTACGACTACTACTTCTATTGCAACTACTTGTAGGGCTAAGAGCATTGAGAATGAGAATTTCAGTAAGTATATAAACATACAGGTTAAGATTTTAAGGGTTGCGGTTTATGGTTTTTAGTTGTGGGGGTTTTTGAACTAGCCAGAAGGCACTATATGTATACTTTTAATGCTACAACTACAGTTAGTGTAACTAATGACGTTTAAAGGTATTAAGATGAAACTTTTAGGGAACGTATAGGAGTTGCAATTAAAGGAAAAAACTGTATGCGCGTGTAGGTTTTCAAAAGCGCATATAATCAATATCACAGGGCAGCATCACTCTATAATAGCTAGAAATATCATTGAAACTTTAAAGGAGCTAATACATTTCAAAAATAAAAGTTCTGGTGCCCTTTTAAACAGTAACAAGAGTTGGAGGCAAGCAGCCCTTCTCTCATGCCTCTTCATTTTCCAAACGCATCCAGTCAAAATTTGAGACAGCCATTTTGTTCACCGTAATATAACGGTCCAGCAACTATGTATTTAGAGATATTAGGCATGTCAACCCCCCGATTATGCAATTGGGCCATAATGCTTTAAAACTAGACGTTACTTTACAATAATCAAAAGGCATTGTGTTGTGGTTTGCCAATTAGACACCTCAGCAATATATCAACAACGACTGGGGTTATAAGTTGAAACTTTTGGGGGATACTACTATTACTATACTTCTGCTCTTACAATTTTAAATAAATAAAACAGAGGGGTAAGTGTATCCAGGTCGTCAAAGAGCATAGATAAAGTTTTCTGGTAAAATATTAAGTATTATTTGTCTTGTCAACTTCAGAAGATATATAAAATCAAATTAAAAAATACTGTTTGTGTCAGGATTAAAAATTGTTGAAAAAAGTTTCCCCAACATTCAAATACCAACCCATACTATGGATTCTTTTAGAAAAAAAACTGAAAAGATATAAAATATTATTCTTTCCGTGAAAAAGACTATGTCAATAAAAAAAGAACAGCAATTAATTTAAAAACCTTTTCCATAAAACGAGTTTTTCAAAAAAGAAAAGAGCTCCATTAAGCCAAGTATGAGCTAAAATAAAGTAAAAAAAAAATCTTTTAAGCGTAAAACTACCACAATTCACTATCAATAAATAAATGAAACTTACAAAACTAAATAGCCAAACTCAAACCGTCAAACTCAAAACGAGCAAAAATTAACATGAGTAGGGCTGATAACCCCCATGCTTTCTCAAGATCAGAACACAATTTAAACTTTACCGAAAGCAAAAATACATTTGAAATGTTTTAACTTTTTCTTACTTTCATAAATAAAACATTATCAAAAACTTTGAAGGAATAAATATCAGTATATGTCAATTACACTGTCCACGGTTCATTTGTTTTTTGTTTTTTTTTTTTTGTATTTGCTTTTTCTTCAGTAAAAAACAAATTGTGTTCTGGTCTTGAGAAGGCATGGGGGTTATCAGCCCTACTCATGATAATTTTTTTGCTCGTTTTGAGTTTGCCTTGGCTATTTATTGTAATTTCTGTTCGTTTTGAGTTTCATTTATTTATTGATACTGATTTTTTGGTAGTTTTACACATGGAAGATTTTTTTTATTTATGTTTACTCATTCTTGGCTTAATGGAGGAGCTCTTTTACATTTTTTAAAAAAAAAAAACTTATTTTGTGGAAAAGCTTTTTAAATTATTTCTAATTAAAAGACCCTTGTATTTCAGAAACTATCCTTAAAGAATTGGGACAAAAAGTGAAACTTCAGAGTAAAGAGTGATGTATTGAGGAAGGGGCCCTTCATATACGGAATAATTTCTGTTCTTACGGATCTCCGTTCTGTTTTTACGGAATAAAAACTGTTCGTTTTAAGCCTTAATGTTATCCCTATTTTCAGTTGAAAAAAACTTGTTTTTTATTTAATTTCTGATCGTTTTCTCAAATAATGCCAGGAAATTCGCCTTCCCCTCGACAGAAAATCCCCTCGGCCCGAAATTATGCCTTGGAAAGTTCCTCCCTTTTAAAATCCCCCAAAACTATTCTATCCTCTCCGAAAATTTCCTCCAGAAAATCTCTTGCGGGCAATTCGGCCGGGAAAATTCTGCTTTGTCGACTTTCATTTGAAAAATGACTTGTTTTTTTATTATTTTATTTTCTTATCGTGTTTTAAATAATTCAGGATATCGCCCGTCCGTGGCAAATAAAGTGAATATAATGAAATTGAAGAAAGCATAAATATGATCCATAAGGAGTTTGTGAAGGGGAGGCCATGGATAAAATTTCCGAAGATCTGGAAGATGGAGCCAGACGTCATTATAGTAAAATCTTGTATTGACATGTTAATAACTTGAGGTGGAATAGTCAATCTGGACTTTGTCCCAGTCAAACAGTTCGTGGTAACGAACTGTAAGTAAGGAGCGACCCGGCTCAATAGTAACCAAACTCTAAAAACGTAATGTGATTGTGTTCGTCTCCATACCAATAGATACGTCAAAAGAATCAGATTTTAATGCTGATTTCAATATATAAGCTTCATCAAGTTTAGTCCTAACCCATCAAAAGTTATGTGCCTGAGAAAATTTGCCTGATTTTCGAAAAAAGAGGAAAACATACACCCTCTAAAAGTTATAGCACCTTAATAATCCCCTGAGAAAATTTGCCTGTTTTTCGAAAAAAAGAGGAAAACGCCCTCTAGAACTATAGAACCCTAATGAAAATCACACCCTCAGATTCAGCGTATCAGAAAAACCCTACCGTAGAGGTTTCAAGCTCCTATCTGTCAAAAATGTGTAATTTTGTATTTTTTTTTGCCAGAAGAAAGATCACGGATGCGTGTTTTATTGTTTTTTTTTTCCCAGGGGTGATTGTATCGACCCAGTGGTCCTAGAATATCGTGGGAGGGCTCATTCGAACGGAAAGTCCCCGGGGGGGGGCTGAAAGTTATGAACCTTTCCCAATGTTTATATATAAGTATTTTGTTACTGGGAAGTATACAGACGTTTTCAGGGTTTTTTTTTTCTGGTAAGTGGGGGGGGGGGCTATTTGGGAGGGTCTTTGCATGCAGGCAGTGTTCATGGGGGAAGGGACATTGCTATGAAGGGGGCGCCGGATTTCCCAGTTTAAAACATTATTTAAAAAAAAGATCAGAAATTAAATATAAAAAAAAAAAAATTTCAATCGAAAGTAAAGGAGCAACACCAAAACTTGAAAAATAAGAATAGAAATTATTACGTATGTGATTGGGTTTTTTTTCTGATTCGTCTCCTAGTCAATACCTCGCTCTTTAGCCAAAGATTTTTTTAGCACTTTCATAAGAGCTATTTATTCTAATTAACGGCCTTTTGTGATTAAGGGGGTCATTTTTAAAGAATTGGAAATAAATTCAAAAAACTTTTAGCGTAAAGAGCGAGATATTGACTAGGGGGCGAACTCCCTAATATACGTATTAAAATATGAATATAGAAGTTCGTTGCGTATGTTAATTCGTAAGTTACGTATGTTATTACTAATAAAAACATTCGTAAATAAAAATTAAACAACTTTCGAGAAAGCCATTTAACTAAATAAAAGTAAATTTAATATGCAAATTTTGTTTGAATTATTCATGTACGATGAGCCGAAATCAAACCCTGCATTAACTCAAAAACGTTCAAAAATTAAAATAAAAAAAGTTTTTTTTAACTGAAAGTAAGGAGTGACATTAAAACTTAAACGAACAGAAATTATTCCGTATATGAAAGGGGCTGTCCCCTCCTCAACGCCTCGCTCTTTACGCTAAAGTTTGACTCTTTCTTACAACTCTATTTTTTAAAAAAAACAATAAAAAACTTTAGCGTAAAGAGCGAGGTTTGAGGAGGGACAGCCCCTTTCATATGCAGAAGAATTTCTGTTCGTTTTAAGTTTTAATGTCGCTCCTTACTTTCAGTTCAAAAACTTGTTTTTTTATTTAATTAAAGATAGGAACGGGGCTACAATTAGTGATAAGGAAAGAGTCAAAAAGGGATTGGTAGAATATTTTGAGAATGCGCTAAACCGTGATAGAGCTACTAGAAGAGATGCAGAAAAGAACAAAAAGTTTGTGACGCTTTGGAAGATTTTTCGGGGGGGGGGAGAATTAAGGACAGTACGGAAAGAACTAAAAAAATAATAAGACCCCGGGGTGCTGATAGTTTGGTGAAATGAGTTGAACTAAGGTGGTGATGAAGTTAGAGATAAGTTACTGAAGATTATGGGTATGATTTTGGAAAAAAGGGGAAGTACCTAGCGATTTTAGGAAAACTGTAATTAAACACCCTGTATGAGAAAAAGTGATAAGACTGTGTATGGGTAATTGTAGAGGCATTAGCTTGGTTTCTGTAGGAAGCAAATATCTTAGTATGATATGATACTCTTTGGACTTAGAGATGCGGTAAATAAAGTTTCAAGAGAAGAACGGTGTTGTTTTAGGAAGGGGAGAGGATGCATCGATCAACTTTTCAATCCTAGATTAATAACTGAGAATGGCTTTAGTCATCAAACCCTTTCAGCCCTCAGTTCTATAGATTATGAGCAAGCGTTTGATTCAGCGCTGGTAAGGGGTTAGTGCTATATACTAGAATAACATTGCTGCGTATAAGGTAGAAGTTATGTCAGTAGCTTGGTTCGTATTATATCAGGAGTTAAGCTGGGTTGTGGCCTATCTCCATTTATATGGATCATTTTGGTGGACTTTGTCTCAAGGAGCACAACAAGGGAATGGGTGAACACGGAATCAAACAGGGAAGTAAAACTCTCCTAGGCTTAGATTATGCGGATTGTTTAAGAATCCTAGATGAAAATATTAACAAAATGAATACATTTGTAGAGTTTTACGAGTTGGTAACAGGAAGATGGATCAAGTGACAGTTTCACTTATCCAGTTAGTATTATTAGTAAAGACGGTGGGTGCAGTGAACATGTTAAAGGTAGAATAACCAAGACCCAGGGTGTTTTTTTCACAGTTGTTTCTTCTTGTACGGCTACTTGTCTTGTTTTTTTTGTTTAATAAAGTTTAATCCAAACAAAAAAGTTGGGAAGAAGAGGAAGACAAGTCTGTGCACCAAGATTAGAATGATGGAAGCTACAGTAATGACCTTGGTCACGCGGGTTCTGAAGCGTGGGCGCTCTGAAAGACGGAGCAGGATTTGCTAGATGTTTTTCGGAGAATTGTCTACGGATTGTTTTGAGTACCCGGCTGACTCTCCGCATCTAAATAGTAAAGCTGTACGAAAAATGTGGGTCAATCTCGCTTTTAAGAGCTATGATGAGAGAAAGGTTGAGATGGCTATGACACGTTCTGCTGCGGATGGAGAATGATAGATTGCTCAAGATTGTCCTCGTCGGGCAACCGTCTAGGGCCAAACGAAAAGTAGGGGGTTGCCCTGGAATTGGATGGGAGGATGTCGTAAAGAAAGATCTAAGGGAAATGGGAACTTCTTGGGAGGGTGTAAAGAGGGAGGAGGCTTGAATAGATTGGGATGGCGTCCGGCGTTCGATTTCCGCTGCCAGAAGGTTGGGTAGCAGCTTTGCTATCTGTCCTTTTGAAAAAGAGCCATCAACTGAAACGTCGAATCGACGCCCTACGTGCCATCAAAGGCTCTGTAGGATCTTTATCCGCTTTTTTATGCAATTAACGTAAATTAACATATCAACTTTTTAATCACCGTCAGCAAATTACAAATTAACTCATTTAATATTAGGAAACTATTATTGTACTCATTCATTCACCATAAATACATAAGGAAATACCAACACGTCTCTAAACCTTGTTGACTAGAAGACTACTTTTGCTACTAAAACCGAATTAAAACTCTACTAAGGACACTGCATTCCTTGCCATACAGCCTTACTGTATTGTTAATGTGTTTGGCTTCATTGTTTATAAATATTGTTGAAGGACTAAGCCACTAAATGTCAACACAGCTTCACAATCTGCTGTTCAGCGTGGTTTCGAAGCATCACTCTTAATTCTCTCTGTGAAGTTGCAACCTCTTTTAAATCTTTTTTCATGAATGTTTCCAATTCGAAAAAGTCATCCTTTTCGGCTAACCCTAGTTGGATTTCCGAGAGGAACGATTTTTAGCATTTAGGCTACTCTTTAAAATGTGACCTATCCGTCGTAAATCTTTTTCCACTTTTATCCTAGATAGTTGAATAGAACTTTCTTTTTCCTACCTCTTATTATTTGATATGCTCACTCAAACGGGTGCCTAAAAGAACCCTCGAACCATTCCCAGGAAAATATTTTGTATATGTTGCTCAACTTTTCCAAATCCCTCTATTTGAGAAAAATACGTAACAACAGTAATTACCATGGATTTTATTATTTTAATTGTACCACTAACGCTTATCCTCCTATTCTACCGAATCTTCTTAGGTGTGAAAACAGATTGACTTGCTTCTTTCCTATTCTACTTTTCAAGTATTCCGTGCATCCACTTTTTTTGCTAATAATGTTAGCTGTGCAAATGAAGCTTTTCCCTCGGTCAGTTGCCTAGGGTACCGAAAATCATAATAATTTATTTCAAATTAAAGTGCCAAAGTCCCTCATCACATTAATTTTCGAACCTTGTCTCATGTTCTTAGCTCTTTTAACCTCCAAATTTTCACTCGTTTCACCAATACTTTTATCTAGGATACACAAATCATACAAGGTATCATATAATCATTTAACTTCCCATTTAACACTTTGCTCTCTCACAGGCTTTGCAATGCTCCTTAGCAAAAAGCTCATACAAATAATCCAAATAAACTGGGATCAAAGACAACCCTGCTCAGTTCCTGATTCAACGCCGATCTGACTACTAACCACAATCCACAATGTATGTTCTTCGTCATTTCTGGTGACGCTTTTCTTTGTCACACTTTTAATGGTGCTATTCAATTTAGAAAGGGATTTGATTTGGAAATATATCGATGGGAAAATGATTGATTTGGATATATAAACTCAGTTTTTTTCCTCTTTATTGTACTGTATATATTGTGTTGCAGCGGATCATCTGTTTTAAAATTTCAAAATTTCAAAGAAAAGTTATGTACCGTTTTGTTTCAGGGTTTCTGATTGCACTTGCTGCCTTTCTGTGAAAGAATAGCCAGATACAGGCGTAAGAAGCATGAAGAATCAGTTATTCGGCCTTTTTTAATTGAGTATGGCAATCACAAACTCTTTACTTGGCCAGTAGCTATTATAGAAAAATAGTAAACCCTGGATTGATATAATAGAAGATTATTTAGTCCGTCTGTTATTAGGTAAACAATAATATAATTGTACCTGTTATGCTGACTTATTTTCTATTCTAGAAAGATATACCCTATTAAATATTCACTTGAAAGAATCGAGTGATGTCTTTGTGTTTGGATAAGCTACTTAAGCAGACTCACATCATAGGTTATATATACGAACAGTAGGAAAAGGTCTATACTCTCCATTAAAGATTTTTGAAACACATCAATCCAAGTCTCTCTTCATGATTTTGCCTTCGTGCACTCGCAATGACAAGTTTTTAGCACATACATGTACCAGAATCTGACTGAATGCCAAGACAACTGAAACTATTGCTGTGACGCGCAAGGGGAATCCTTCTCCGAGCGGTTTAATTTGTTTCATTTTTGTAGGAACTTTTTTGCTACTGTTTCGTATATGTATACTTATGCTGTGAGCAGACTGTTTCAAATTGCAGTGCAAAACCTGTTCTCAAATATTTGATCCAAGACTTCTACAGACACTCAAAAAATCTTGGAAGCAACAGTCAAAATGTTTGCGGTAACGAACTTTAACTAAGGAGCGACTCGGGATCATAGTAACAATAACAATAAACAAGTGATTTTTGTAACAATTAATAGATCAAAAGAATTTAATTTTTCTATGTTTATTAACTTGAAAAAAATTTCTGATAAAGAAGTTTTTTCAAGAAAAGTAAAGGCCATATTAAAACTTATAATAATTCAAGCTTAAAAACGAAGAGAAATTACTATTAAAGAATAAATTACACCCAAACGAACAGAAATTAAAAGCAATCATAGCAAACGAACATACAACAGAAGGCTACTTAAAATTTAAAATACTTTTTCCACAAAACAAGTTTTTAAAAGAAAAGTAAAGAACTCCATTAAACAAAAAAATGAGCAAAAGTAAATCAAATAATCTACCAAGCGTGAAACTACCACAAATCAGTATCGATATGCAAATGAAACCCAAAACGAACAGAAATTACAATAAATAACCGAGTCCAAACTCAGACGAGCAGAAATTAACATAAGTTGGGCTCAAAACCCCTATGCCTTCCCAAGGCCAGAACATAATTTGCACTTTACTGAAAAAAATATAAATGTTTTTACTTTTATAACTTTAATGAATCAAAAAATATTAACATTTTGATTGCTAAATATCAGTATATGTACATTAAACTGACAATGCACATTCATTTGTATTTTTTTCAGTAATGTGCAAATCATCTTCTGGCCTTGGGAAGGCATAGGGGTTTTGAGCCCAACTTTTGTTAATTTCTGCTCGTTTTGAGTTTGACTCGGTTATTTATTGTAATTTCTGTTGAAATGGAGGGGTTTAATTACTCTCCACTCACTTTCCACTATTAAAAATGGCAATTTAAATTTCCAATCAATGAGCCCTCTTTGAAATTTCTACAACAAATTTCTATATAAACCTTATATGCCACCAAGGGCATAAATTACCACCCTTGCACTGAGGGCTCTGCGGGGATTATCATCCTAAAAGACCTAATTTTCCAATCGAATGAGTCCTTTTTCAAGTTTCTATGACAAAGATTTCAATAAAACCCTTATATGTCCCCAGGGCACAACTTATAACCCTTGCCCTGAAGACTGTTGGGGGAGGGTCCTGCTCAAGGTATAATTATCTGAACTTTAAACTGCGGGGAACAAAATGGCTATCTCAAAATTTTTATTGGATGTGTTTGGGGAAATGGTGGTCGTGGAAGGGGTGTTAGTTGCCTTCCAATCACTTTCGACTATTAAAAAGGGCACTAGCCATTTCAATTTCCAATCGAATGAGCCCTTTTTGAAGTTTTTACGACAACGCGTTCTATAAAAACCTTATATGCCCCCAGGAATAACTTATAATTCTTGCCCTGAGGGCTGTGGGTGGGGGGGGGGGGGTTGTCATCCTCAAAGACCTAATTTCCAGAAATTTCAACTACGTTGAACAAAATGGCTATCTTAAAATTTTGATTGGATGTGTTTGGGGGAAAGGTGGGCATGAGAGGGGTGTTAGTTGCCCTCCAATCACTTTCGACTATTAAAAAGGGCACTAGCCCTTTGAATTTCCAATCGAATGAGCCTTTTTTTTTTTTTTTGAAGTTTCTATTGCAACGCTTTTTCTATAAAAAAACCTATATGCCCCCAGGGCGTAACTTACAACCCTTGCCCTGAGGGCTGTGGGGGAGTGTCAACCTCAAAAACATAATTTCTATGTGAAAATCAACTACGCTGAACAAATGGCTATCTCAAAATTTTGATTGGATGTGTTTCGGGAAATGGTCGGCATGGAAGGGGTGTTAGTTTCCTTTCAATCACTTTCGAATATTAAAAAGGGCACAAGCCATTTTAATTTCCAATTGAATGAGCCCTTTTCGAAGTTTCTACGACAACTTCTTCGATACGAAGTCCCCCCGGTCTAAAGGAAAAAAAATAATAAATAATACATTGTGCCAACATCGTTCTTATATGCCCCCAGGGCATAATTTAAACCCTTGCCCTGAGGGTTTGTGGGGGATTGTCCTCCTCAAAAATATATTTTCTATCTGGAAATCAACTACGCTGAACAAAATGGCTATCTCAAAATTTTGATTGGATGTGTTTGGGGAAATGGTGGGCGTGGAAGGGGTGTTAGTTGCCTTCCAATCACTTTCGACTATTAAAAAGGGCACAAGCCACTTAAATTTCCAATCGAATGAGCCCTTTTCAAAGTTTCTACGACAACTCCTTCGATACGAAGTGCCCTGGTATGAAAAAAAATAAACAATAAATTGTGCCAACATCGCTCTTTAATTAGGCAGCGTGGTTGCGCTGCCTATGAAAATAAATTTTAAATCTTAAAACGAGTACAACTAAAATTTCAATATGCAAATCAATATTAAAACGAACAAAATATTTTACTACTAAAGAATAAATGAAACCAAAAATTAACAGAAATTCAATAAACAATATAAGCAAAGAAACGTACATGTACTAATATAAATGAACAGATAAATCTTAAAACGATCAAACTTTAAATTGAACATGTAAATCAAGCTGAAAACGAACGAAAATCACTACAAACAAGAGTTTGGTTACTATCCCCCTCGCCTAACTGTAAAAGTATAAAGCCTGCTACGTCCATTGGGGCTTAACTGAAAACTATGTGTCTTGAACAGTCTTGGAAATAACTAATAAAATTAAACTGAATATATGAAGTTAATTGCTGAAAGTCCATCAGTTCAAGATAGTATTTCACTATAATTTTTATTTTTATTTTCAATGTTGTTGTAAGCACAAAAGAATATTTGTAATGTGATTCGTTTTCAGTAAGCGTCAATGACGCAGTAGGCTTTAGACTTGTTGTTAGGGAAAGGAGCAGTAGCCAAACTATTGTTTTAAAGTGATTTTTTTTTTTCGGTTTCACTTTGATTTGCATATTCAGTTTGAATTTTTCTCGTTATAAGATTTATTTATTAATTTACATTAGTACTAGTTGTATGTTTGTTTGCTATGATTATTTATTCAATTTCCGTTCGATTTGGGTTTTATTTATTCTTTAATAGTAAAAGATTTGTGCATCAAGTAACAAAGTATCAAAGTAAAGAAAGTATCAAAGTAAACAAAGTAACAATAAGCAACTGACATAACTTACATTCCTTGCCCCGCAAATCAAAGTACCAATAAGCAACTTGCGTAACTTACAGCCCTTGCCCCTAGGGCTTTGTCAACACCTGAATTATATTTTATTTGGCTTTTTGACTATTTTGAACAAAATTGCTATTTAAAAATTTTGATCGGACACATATTAGTAAATGAGGGCGTGAGAGGGGGATTGTTTACCCTCCGATCACTTTTGAGTCGGAAAAAGGGAGCTAGAACTTTTATTCTCGAATCAAATTGAGCCTCCTCCAAAGTTTATGCAACTACCCCTTCTACTATCTCAAAGTTTTTAATCGGATCCATTTGGGGGAAAAGGGTAAAAGGATGGGAGACAGGTGCCCTCCGATCACTTTTGACTCTTAAAAACAGAACTAGAACTTTCGGTTTTTTAATCAAATGAGCCTCCTCCGAAGTTTTTACAACCATCTCTTCCGTAAAAACCTTATATGTTGACAATGGGCATCTAGTATAACTTATAATCCTGTTCCCGGGCGCCGGGGGGGGGGTCAACCCCGGAAGTTTAGTTATTTTGCCTTTCGACTATTTTGAACCAAATGGCTGCCTCAAAATTTCGGTTGGATTTTATTTGGGGAAAAAAAGGCGAAGGAGCGGGCTAGTTGCCCTCTGATTACTTTTGACTCTTTAAAACTTTCAATTACCATTCAAATCAGCCTTCTCCAAACTTTAATACAACCATGACTTACAGCCCTTGCTCCCGAGCTCTCGACCCCGGAGCTTTTGCTATCTGATGTTTTCACTATTTAGAACACAATTATTATCTCAAAATTTTGGCCAGATACATTTGGGGAAAGGACGATTTTGAAAAGTGGGTGTATGGGGGGGGGGGCTAATTGCCCTTCGATCACTTTTTGAACTTCCGATTTCAAATCGAATGAGCCCCCTCCAGAGTTTATGCGACCTTCCACGTGTGTGTGAGTGTGAGTGCGAATGTGAGTGTAAGTGAGTATGCCTTATTGACTGAGTGAGTGAGTGCAAGTGTGAGCCCCTCTGTTGGTGTGAAATTTTATATAGCCACCCCTTCCATAAAAACCTTATATACCCCTGGAGCATAGCTCACAATCCTTACCCCGAGCTCTGGGAAGTTGTGTCAATCCTAGAGGGGATTGGGGGATGTTATGATCTTTGAACTATTTTGAACAAAATGGCTGCAGAACCTTGATTGGATGCATTTGGTATATGAGGGCGTGGGGGCTATTTGCCCTCCAATCACTTTTGACTTTTAAAAAGAAAAGTAGAACTTTCAATTTCCAATCAAATGAAATGAACCTCCTTCAAAGTTTATACCACCGCCTCTGCCATAAAAAGCTCATATACCCTCGGGGCTTAACTTAAAATACTTGCCTCCCGGGCTCTGGGGGTTGTCTCCACCTCGGAGTTTTTGTTATTCGATCTTTCGACTATTTTGAACATAATGCTTATTTCAAAATTTTGATCAGATGCATTTGGGGAAAGCGAGGGCCGGGGGGGGGGGGTAGTTGCCCTCCAATCACTTATGACTCTTAAAAAGAGCACTTAACTATTGTTGGGCGATAATTTGATGAAACGATATATCGATATTTTTACTTTCGATAATCAATATATTGATTTCGATATTTCAGATAATTTTTTTTGCTCAAATTAACTCTTGGTTTTGCCAAAGTTCAATAAAAAAAATTGTAATTAAAGAGTATTTTGCACATTTTTTTTCTAAACTATAATAATAATAAAAAAAAAATACTGCGATTGGGCTACATGAATTAATATCATAAAAACTCCTATTTGGAATTACTCGGGCTCAGAATAAAGAAAAATAAACTACTGGCTGTTATTGGTTATCTAAAATCAGTAACATGTCAATATTTTTCCCTGAGAATTGGTTCTGCCTTTCAGTGATTAAAAAAGAAAATCTGTTTTGTTTAAGAGAAAGCAACGAGCAATATTAAAACTTACGAGAACAAAAACTATTCCGTATATGAGGGTTTTTGGTTAACCCCCCCCCCCCCCTCAAAACTTCGCTATTCATGCCAAAGTTTTTTTTTATTTAAAAATGGTTTTTGCTCTAAATAAACGGCCCTTGCCTTCCAGGAGTTCTTCTTAACGAATTGGGACAAAAGTCAAAAATTAACATAAAGAGTGAGGTATTGAGGAAGGGACGTCCCCCTTCATATAAGATAAGATGACGTGTATTTCAAGCCAAAATATGGCCATGTACACAAACAACATATAAGATTAACGAATTACAACACTCGTCACAATAATAAAGAAGAAATAAAAACTATTCTCTTTTTTTGCAAAAAACTGATCAAGATATCTTCCCACTGGACAAATAAACTGTGGCAACGTACTCTTCAAGGCATCAGGAAGCAGCGATCCATCCTTCCCAAATAAATTTTCCGTTGTCCCCAAAGACCTCGACAACAACTCAGACAATGCTCCAAATTCTCCTCCTCTTCTTGGCAAAGAGGACAAGCAAACCTGCCGTCCGGGACACTTTTCCTCCTATCAAAACTTTCAATCTCGAACGAACCGGAAGGCAATTAGGTCGTAGCTGCATCCAATAGGTAAAGTATCTAGCCAGTAAATTTAACTTAAATAGAATTTCTGCCCATATACTCTCTTAACCTCTTTATAATATCTTAAATTTTCCGAATTTATTAATCTCCTCACCCCATTTCTGTATCGTCTGGTCCTCCAGCATCCGCTTAACTTCCTTGTCCAACTGTAATTGTTGACTAGTTGGTCCAAGGCCATCATTCCATGCTAAAGAAAAACCTGTCTTATCCAGTACCTCCTTGACTTTAAAAGGCCAAGATCTTTTCTTTCGCAACTGAAGTAACTCATCATATGCAGTCTTCAGTAGCCTATCACTAGGTAGCTGAACCCTTAGCCAAAATTGTATCGTTTGTACTGTTCTATAGCTTTTAACAGACCACAGTCCAAGGTCTCCCTTAAGAAACTGAGTATGGGTGATTTTATGCAGCTCGTACAATCTCTTAAAATAACCTAGCTGAACGCTTTCTAACTGGGCAGTGTTCTCATGGCCCCAAATCTCTGCATCGTAATGGAGAAACGACATTATCTTAGATATTAAAAAAAAAAACCTCTTATACAAAGACAAATTCTTTATTCCACTAAGTTTATTCTGGAAAAGTGAAAATATTGCAGGTCTTCCCCTATCAAACACCTCTTTAATGTTGGAGCTCCATCTACTATTACTTTCGAAAATAAAACAAAGATGCATTGTTTTTTCAACTTCTTCTATTTGTTGTCCTCCAAATACAAATATATTTTCTATCTTTTCTTTCCTTTTACTAAAAATAGCCACTTTAGTTTTCATAACGTTTAGCTGTGAATTTTTTATTTATAAATATTCCTCAATTAAATCAAGTAATATCTGTAACTCCCTTGCCGACTTCGTCACCAATGCAGTGTCATCCGCAAATAATAACACCGAAAAATTAATTTTTCCAAGACACGCCTTTGGAGGCCACTTTTTTCCAAAAACTCCACCATATCATTAAAAAACAAACCCAACAGTCTAGGGGACATGGCGCTGTCATGCTTCACTCCTTTCTTAACGTCAAATAGCCTAGGAAGTCCCCAGCCTGTGATTCTGACCATATCCTTAGTCCCAGAATACATACTAACAAATAAAACAAATAACACTGAAATGACCGACATCACTTAAACACTTTTCAAGGCGAGCTCTATCTGCATTGTCGAATGCCTTTCTTAAGTCTAGAAACGCAACATACAGCTTATTTCTACCTGATCCATACTTCTCTGTCAATACACTTAACACAAATACTCTATCCGACGTACTATACCCTTTCCTGAAACCCCCTGCTCCTCTTTAATTACCCCATAACCCTCCAGCCATTCATTCAACTGATTATCCAAAATCTTTTCTAAAATTTCACTTAGTGCAGGCTCTAATGCTATCAACCTATAGCTATCATGATCACTAGGACTACCTTTCTTAAATGGAGGTACCATAAGCGATGCTTTCCATAGAGAAGGCCACACACCACTACTTATAATTCTATTAAAAATACTCACTAAAACTAGCAAAAAAAACACCCAGAAACCTCTTTAACAAAGCTGCTGGTATACCTTCCGTTCCTGGCCCTGATCTTCTTAACTACTTCATCTTCTTAACTACTTTCCTAACTTCTTCTGGGGTTACATCCCTCACTGAGTCATAATCTTTCTCTTTCATCGGAAACTGCGGAGCAACACTTCATTCTTCACCATCTAGACCACTAGAATCTTCTTCTACACTCTCAAGAAAACTAGGCCAAGTATCAGCTTCAGGGATTTGTAGTTGGCCTTTCCCTTTTCTACTTTCCTGCCTTATTCCTGACCAAAATTGCTTTGTATCCCCTACCATATATGCCTTCTCTATCTCTTACTGTTCCATTCTAATTTTCTCCCGTTTTTTTCCTCCGTTTCAGCCTATTATATTCCCTTCTCCTTTCCTTAAATCGTAAAAACCTCTGTCTTTCTTCGTCTACAGAGCAAGCAATCACTAAATCTAATAACTCCTCCGACTCCTTTTTAAAAGAAAATAAAAAAAAACAAGTTTTTTTTTAACTGAAAGTAAGGAACGACGTTAAAACTTAAAACGAACAGAAATTATTCCGTATATGAAAGGGGCTGTCCCCTCCTCAACGCCTTGCTCTTTACGCTAAAGTTTTTTTTATTGTTTGAAAAAATAGAGTTTTGAGAAAGTCAAATTTTAGCGTAAAGAGCGAGGCCTTGAGGAGGGGACAGCCCCTTTCATATACGGAATAATTAATTTTATTTAATTTTTGAACGTTTTTGAATTAATGCAGGGTTTTATTTTGGCTCACCGTACATTAATAATTAAAACAAAATTTGCATATTAATTTTACTTTTATTTGCTTAAATGGCTTTCTCGAAACTTGTTTAATTTCATTTACGAACGTTTTTATTAGTAATAAATATACGTAGGTTACGAATTAACTTACGTAGCGAACTTCTATGTTCATATATTTTTAATACGTATATTAGGGGATTCGCCCCCTAGTCAAGACCTCGCTCTTTAAGCTAAAGTTCGAATTTTGTTCCAATTCTTTAAAAATGACCCCTTGATCACAAAGGCCGTTATTTAGAATAAATAGCTCTTATGAAAGTACTAAAAAATCTTTGGCTTAAAGAGCGAGGTATTGACTAGGGGGTGAACCCAATCATATACGTAATATTTTATGTTCGTTTTAAGTTTTGACGTTGCTCCTTACTTTCAGTTGAAAAACTTGTTTTTTTTTATATTTAATTTCTGATCTTTTTTTAAATAATGCTGGGAATTCCGGCGCCCCCTTCATAGCAATGTCCCTTCCCCCATGAAAACTTCCTTCATGGAAAGATCCTCCCACATAATCCCCGACCCCCCCCCCCCCCCACTACCAGAAACAATCCCCCCGAAAACGTCTGTATACTTCCCAATAACCAATACTATATGTTAACATTGGGTAAAGTTCATAACTTTCAGCCCTCCCCCCAGGGACTTTGGGGGATTAAGTCACCCTAAAGGTCGTAGTTATCATATTTTTAACCATACTGAACAAAATGGCTATCTCAAAATTTTGATCGGGTGACTTTGGGAAAAAATCCAGCGTGGGAGGGGGCCTAGTTGCCCTCCGTTTTTTTGGTCACTTAAAAATGGCACTAGAACTTTTAATTTCCGTTCCAATGAGCCCTCCCACGATATTCTAGGACCACTGGGTCGATACGATCACCCCTGGGAAAAAAAAAATATAAATAAACACGCATCCGTGATCTTTCTTCTGGTAAAAAATGCAAAATTCCACATTTTTGCAGATAGGAGCTTGAAACCTCTACAGTAGGGTTCTCTGATACGCTGAATATGATGGTGTGATTTTCATTATTGTTCTATAACTTGTAGGGGGTCTTTCGCCCTTTTTTTTCGAAAATCAGTCAAATTTTCTCAGGCACGTAACTTTTGATGGGTAGGTTAAACTTATAGAGTTTCAAGAGAGTTTCTAAGCTTTTCTAGAGTTTCGGTTACCATTGAGCCGGGTCGCTCCCTACTTACAGTTAGTTACCACGAACTGTTTGATACATTCATCATAAGAAAAACTAGTTTTGCTTTTCATATTTGGGTTCTCTGACACACGAGCACACTCAGAAATAACAAATCCAAATCTTCCAAAATGTCATCTATATCTCTTGTTTCTTCATGCAGACTCTCAACCTTCTCAATTATTTCCGGCCTCAAAAACTCCTCATTCATCAACTCCAGCTCCTCTTTATTCCATTCACTCTTTAAAAACTTCCCTGAAAAACAAAGATCCTTTGTTACCCTACTAGTAGGCTATATATCGGGGGGTAGCACTAATTGCGTAAACACTGTTTGATGGCTAAAAAAGTGCCTATATAGCCACCCCTTCCATAAAAACCTTATATACCTCCGGAGCATAGCTCACAATCCTTACTCCTTGGTTCTGGGAAGTTGTGTCAACCCTAACGGGGATTGTTATATTATCTTTGGACTATTTTGGGCAAAATGGCTGCAGAACTTCGATCGGATGCATTTGGTAAAGGAGGGTGTAGGGCTAGTTGCCCTCTAGTCACTTTTGACTTTTCAAAAGAAAACTAGAACTTTCAATTACCAATCAAATGAACCTCCTTCAAAGTTTATACGACCACCTCTTCAATAAAAAGCTCATATACCCTCGGGGCATAACTTAAAATACTTGCCTCCTGGGCTCTGGGGGTTGTCTCGACCTCGGAGTTTTTGTTATCCGATCTTTGCGATCTTTGAACATAATGCTGATCTCAAAATTTTGATCAGATGCATTTGGGGAAAAGAGGGCCGGGGGGGAGTAGCCCTCCAATCAATAATGACTCTTAAAAAGGGCACTAGAACTATTGTTGGGGCGATAATTTGATAAACGACATATCGATATTTTACTTTTGATATTCGATATATCGATTTCGATATTTCAGATCACTTTTTTGGACCAGATTAACTCATGGTTTTGCCAAAGTTCAATAACAAAATTGTAATTAAAGAGTATTTTGCACAATTTTTTCTAAACTATAATAAAATATTGTCATTAGGCTACATGAATCAATATCATAAACACCCAGATTTGGAATTACTCGAGCTCGGTATAAAGAAAAATAAACTACTGGCTATTATTCGTTATCCAAAATCAGTAACATGTCAATATTTTTCCCTGAGAATTGGTTCTGCCTTTCAGTGATTAAATAAAAAAATATGTTTTTTCAAGAGAAAGCAAGGAGCAACATTAAAACTTAAGGGAACAAAAACTATTCCGTATATGAGGGTATAACCTCCCCTCAAAACTTCACTATTCTTGCCAAAGTTTTTTTTTGTATTTAAAAAAAAAAGTTCTTGCTCTAAATAAACAGCCCTTGTTTTTCAGGAGTTCTTCTTAAAGAATTGAGACAAAAGTCAAAAATTAGCATAAAGAGTGAGGCATTGAGGATATAATTTCTGTCCGTTTCTCCCCTTTCATATATAGAAAAATTTCTGTCCGTTCTAAATTTTAATGTTGCTCCTTACTCTTAGTTGAAAAAAATCTCAATTCCTGATCGTTTTTCAAATAATAAAGGAAAATCTGCCTCTTCCCTCTATGGAAAATCCCATCCCGATGAAAATTATTCTTTGGAAAGTTCCCCCGCCGCATAAGGTCCTACTTTCCCCCAGACAATTCCACCCCTGCTAAGAATTCCCGCCAAAAATTGTCTTGCGGACAATACCACCTGGAAAATTCTTTTTAGCCCTGCTTTCATTTGAAATAAAAGACTTTTTTTTTTTCTAGTCGTTTTTTTCCAATCATTCTAGTTTTCCAACTTTTCCAACTCCTTTAATTTCTAGTCGTTTTTCCAACTCCTCGCTCGTTTCGCTAAAGTTTTTTATTGTTTTAAAAAATAGAGTTGTGAGAAAGAGTCTAACGTTAGCGTAAAGAGCGATGAGTTGAGGAGGGGACAGCCCCTTTCATATACGGAATAATTTCTGTTCGTTTTAAGTTTTAATGTCGCTCCTTACTTTCAGTTAAAAAAACTTGTTTTTTTTATTTATTTAATTTGAGAACGTTTTTAATTAGTGCAGGTTTTTGATTTTGGCTCACCGTACATGAATAATTAAAACAAAATTTGCATATTAATTTTACTTTATTTGCTTAAATGGCTTCCTCGAAAGGTGTTTAATTTTATTTACGAACGTTTTTATTAGTAATAAATATACGTAACTTACGAATTAACTTACGTAACGAACTTCTATATTCATATATTTTAATACGTATTTTAGGGGGTTCGCCCCCTAGTCAATACCTCAATCTTTACGCTAAAGTTTGAATTTTTTTTTTCCAATTCTTTAAAAAGGACCCCTTAATCACAAAGGCCGTTAATTAGAATAAGTAGCTCTTATGAAAGTACTAAAAGATCTTTGGTGTAAAGAGTGAGGTATTGACTAGGGGGGCGAACCCGGCATATACGTAATAATTTCTGTTAGTTTTAAGTTTTGATGTTGCTCCTTACTTTCAGTTGAAAAATTTGTTGTTTTTTTTATATTTAATTTCTTATCGGTTTTTTTTAATAATGCTGGGAGATCCGGTGCCCCCTTCATAGCAATGTCCCTTCCCCCATGAAAACTTCCTTCATGGAAAGATCCTCCCACGTAACCCACGACCCCCCCCCCCACTACCAGAAAAAATCCCTTCTGAAAACGTCGGTGTACTCCCCATTAACCAGTACTATATGTAAACATTGGGTAAACTTCACAATTTTCAGCCCTTCCCCCGGGGACTTTTGGTGATTAAGCCATCCTAAAAGACGTAGTTATTATATTTTCGACAATGCTGAACAAAATGGTTAAATCAAAATTTTGATCGGGTGACTTTGGGAAAAAATGAGTAAAGAATACGGCATTGGACTTTACAGTCCCTACCGGTGGCACAGATCTCCGTTTCTTGGCCCTTCAGCCAGGAATTGCGATGGGGGGGGGGGGGCAACCATCCTGTGCTTTCGCACAACCTTCCTGTTTACTTCCCCAGATTTCTCCAGTACCCGTTTAAAGCTGGGTCGACTCTGGCTGAGCTTACACAGCCTACAATCCTAGATGGCATTTTATCTAGCCAAGCCTTTCGGGGTTTTTTTTCAGCAACATTTGAGAGAAGAGTCCATCCTCACTAAACGTAGTTCGGGTTTGAGAACAGGCTACCCCAATGGCTACAGCTATGTATGCTTTGAATCAGCATGTATGAGCCAATAGATTGAAGAAACTATTCTTCTTCTTCACGGCCATTAAAGACACAATTTATTATGTTGGATCTCTTCTACTGGATGTTCACCGTAGACACCAGAAAAAGCTGAAGATATTCGAAAATACCCAAATATCGTTTTCGATATCAATATTTGCGTTTCGATATCGATAATTGGTCTGATATATGGATGTCGATATCCATTATCGCCTGACACCAGCTGGAACTTCCAATTTCCAATCGAATAAGCCCCCTCTGAAGTCAGTAGGACTACGCTTCTCATATGAAGTGCCTCTGGGGAAAGAAATTACAAATAAATAAATAAAACGTTTAAACCTATGAACTTTACTATAAGCAACTCTATAGTGTTGCCTCTATTTTAAAAACAGAAAATTCATTAAGTTTAATGTAGCCCATCAAAAGCTACCTGTCTGTAAAAATTTTGCCTGATTTTTAGAGAAAGTGGGAAACAACCCAAAAAAGGCAAGTAATATTAATTTAATTCACACCAATAGATTCAGCATAATAGAAGACTATACTGCAGAGGATTTGAGCACTTAACTGCAAGAACGTGGAATTTGTATTTTTCCTCATTACTTATGCGTAAAATTTTTTTTTTTTTTTCATTTCATGTCTCTATTATTCCATATCTTCCCCACTCCACAATCTTGTTTAACCTTTCTAATCTGTTGCGGTCAAGAACTTGGAGATTCATCTCTAGGAACTTCCAAATAAGTTGATTTAGTGGCCAGTCTCGGGACATTTTCAGAATGCATTCTCTGAACATAATCATAGCCTACAACTTCTTACCGAAAACATTCTCGAAACTCGTAAAATATTAATTTTCTATTTACTCCAAACCATCTCTTATAATAGCCAGCTGCATCCTTTCTAATTTGGCCCTTTCCTGGAGGTTCCAATTCATAATCCTTCACAGATACTACATTATTTCGAAAAGTCCCTCTTTGTATCCTAATATCTCTTATATCCCTTACCTGGCTCCTTAAAATTAGTTTTGCAGTGTAACGAAAGATCTTAAGCCGAACTGGCCAGCCATGACAAAAAACCAACAAAGAGAAAAATCTCAACGAAAAAAAAAACAAACAAAAAAAAAAACAACATACGAGACTGCGGCCAGTGGAGAGAAAAGAAAAGACAAATGCAAAACAACGCGGATATTTCGCCTGTATCACAAACAAGGCGTCTTCAGCACGAAAGACAGAAGAAGAACAAGATGAAAAAAAAAAAAAAAACAAGTTAAAACTAAAAAACCAATAAAACCACCACCCAAAAAAAAAATTTATACAATTGGCACAAACTGATCCACATAGGGAAAATATGCTGTTATGGAGTTACTTTAGTGAGAACACCAGAGCAACTGAGGAAAAATAAAAAAAATGGAAATTACTTTCACCATTCTGTTGCGAAATAATCCTTTTATTGGTTATTATTGAAGCAACTCGTTTTGGTCTAGCAGGTAAAACAGTCCCCTGGTGATTATTTATAATCTTAATTCCCTTATTGACTGTTGATTCACTCTTTAGAAGATTATCATAAATTGGGTCAATATTTAAACTACCTGTGTCCCTATTTATCGAAAGGTTAGCAAAAATATGTTTTTTTAATTTCAATGGCTTCTCTCACCCATGTGTATACCCCTTATCATTTGAAATAGCTAAGGCCTCATCAAATTTTACAAGTGATCTGATTGAAACCAAATATGTTCAGCTAAAGCTGAAACAAAAGTTTCTGGGGGCTTGCTTAATTGTAGGGTTTTGTCTATTGAATTTCGGTGTTCAATAAACCTTTCAACAAATTGTTGGTGAGTCCTACCAATATAGAACTTCCAACAAGAACACGGAATTTTATACACCCCACTTAATAATTTCCCCGGGTTAAATCCTTACCAGGACTAAAGAAACTACCCATTGGCCTCACGACTGGAAACATGTATCAATACCAAATTTACGTAAAAACCGTGAAATTTCTCACCCAAACCAGGTACATATGGCAATGAAATGAAACTTTTTGATACATTTAAATCTAAAGACTGAGAAACCCCAATAACCCTACTATTGTTTCAGCTTTATCTGAACATATTTGGTTTCAACCAGATCACCTTGTAAAATTTGATGAGGCCTTAGCTATTTCAAATGATAAGGGGTATACACAATGGGCGAGAGAACCCATTGAAATTAAAAAACATATGTTTGCTAACCTTTCGATAAATAGGGACACAGGTAGTTTAAATATTGACCCAATTTATGATAATCTTCTAAAGAGTGAATCAACAGTCAATAAGCGAATTAAGATTATAAATAATCACCAGGGGACTGTTTTACCTGCTAGACCAAAACGAATTGCTTCAATAATAGCCAATAAAAGGATTATTTCGCAACAGAATAGTTTAAATTAATTTCCATTTGTTTATTTTTCCTCAGTTGCTCTGGTGTTCTCACTAAAGTAACTCCATAATAGAATCTTTTCCCTACGTGGATCAGTTTGCGCCAATTGTATAATGTTTTTTTTTGGTGGTGGTTTTATTGGTTTTTTTAGTTTTAACTTGTTTTTTTTTTTTATCTTGTTCTTCTTCTGTCTTTCGTGCTGAAGACGCCTTGTTTGTGATACAGGCGAAATATCCGCGTTTTTTTTCCGTTTGTCTTTTCTTTTCTCTCCACTGGCCGCAGTCTCGTTTGTTTTTTTTTTGTTTTTTTTTTGTTCTTTTCGTTAAGATTTTTCTCTTTGTTGATTTTTTGCAGTGTAAATTAGAAATATCTATTTTCTAATTTTTGTACTATTTTACTATATACCTCCAACTTCCTTTCTATATTTTTTCACTAATCATAGGCAGCGTAATAGTGCTGCCTAAGTAAGCAGCGATGTGAGCATAATGATTTTTTTTTTTTTTTTAACAAGGGAACTTCATATAGAACAAGTTGTCATAGAAACTTCAAAAGGGCCTCATTCAATTGGTAATTGAAAGGGCTAGTGCCCTTCTTAATAGTCGAAAGTGATTGGAGGGCAACCAGCCCCCCTTGAGATAGAAAGTTTTTTTTCCGCGTAGTTGAAAGGTCCAAAAATTATGTCTTGAGGATGACCTCCCCATAGCCCTCGGGACAAGGGTTGTAACCTATACCCTGGGATCATAAAAGGTTTTTATAGAAATGGTAGTTGTATAAACTTCAGAAGGGTGCCCTTTTTTTCTAGTGCCCTTTTTAAGAGTCAAAGTGATCGAAGGGCAGCTACCCTCCCCCCACCCCTTGGGTCGTATTTTCCTGAAATGTATCTGATATAAATTTTGAGAAAGCGCTTTGTTCGAAAAATTAGTCCAAAGATCACATAAAAAGCCCTTTGGGATTGAAAGTAGTATGTTAACTTATACTTTGCGTAGAAATGTTCCATCCTGTATCTAAGTTATACTTTGCGTAGGTTATGTTCCATCCTGTGTTATTTGCGTACGGCACGTTTCCCTGGCAGCTTTCCAAGACAGATTACCAGACTAGTTATTTGGCAGTGTATAATGTGGTCAAACAGGTTTTTTTTCTGTTATTGTTGTCAATTGCACAATGAATGTACATCGTCAGTTCACGTGCACATTCTTACAAAACTGGTATGATATAAAGTAGTCAAACATGTTTTGAGGGCATGCATGAAATTATGTAACTCAACTGAACGGTTTTTCGAGGTAACATCTGTTTTTTATGAGCCAATCAGAGAGCGGAGGTTACTCCATATACGATAACTTGATTTGTGGTTGGGGTTGAATAAAAGGAATGGTTTTCACTACAATTCATATTAGTAAGAGAATTGAATTCAAAGAGAATAGATTTATTCGAGATGATATTGGTGGAGAAAAAAATGAGTGGTGCATTTACATTATTGGAGATTAATGATGGAGCCGACGGCAGCAGCAACGATATAGGAGTACCCAATGTGGCTGTGGAAATAACCGCTGGCTGTAGACTATGCCTTGAATGGGACACTATGTATTCTAGATACGTGATATCATTAAGCAAGTTTAAGCAGGAGGAGCAACTATGTTTTGCTGGAAAAGTGAATATTCTCCATATAAATAAACTTCGGTCAGCATTAGATGTCCTATCGAAATATATTGATGAGAACAAAATGCATCAGTGAATATTATTATTGTAATTATGTTCAATAAAATTGTTTCTAAATCAAAGGTATTTTTCTTTCTATAGTAGACTAGCGTACAAAAAGAAATTCTGGTTAGTCTGAAATTGGTTGTGAGAGTGTTAGGACTCTAAAAAAAAAAATGGATAGATTTGAGAAAGAGCGAATCATGGGGAATCTAGTGCTTATGGAAAAACGTTTGATTCTAGATGACGATTTTTTAGAGTTGTCTATTCAAAGGAAGATATTTTCTCGGGGAATGCTTGTCGATATAATGAAAAGTGATTCTCCTTCATTAGACTATTGTATGAAGCTTCTACGTCGTGGTCCAAATGCATTTACACAATTTATTGATATATTGATCACGACACGGCAAAATGATATTGTGGATATGCTTTTAAACACTAGTTTAGAAATTTAGGACTTTTTTTTCATGAGAAAGATGGTGCTCAAGGATGATTTACTCCTCTCTCTCTCTCTATCTCAGACAATTTTTGTTGTTGCTAGCTCAGTTTCATTGTGGCAGTGAGAGTGTCAACACATGAAAAAATGTTCCATACATGTCCGCTATGTATGTACACACTGGGCAGCTGGTCATCATGTGAGAATTGCACAATGATTGACGAGTATGATGAAAAGTGTAGATTATGCAACCCGTGTAAATTGCATAGAGGATATGCTGTACAAATTAAAGGTTGTAATTCCTGTCTTGAAGAGGTGTGTGACTCTCATCCCAGAGGCCACCTATGCTCCAATTGCCATTATGATAAATGTCATCAGTGGGAGAATACATATCCCGTATGATTGGAAAGAATCCTAACCGTGATTTTAGTTTATTGCTACGAGATTGGTATCGTCGTGGTTTTAGATTGTTCTGGGAGGTGGAGCCGGGTCAACGATTCAACTGTTGGGACAAAAAGAATATGGTTTCTACGTCATCGTTGTGAAGACAATGGGTGTTATGATTATAAGCCCACTGATTTTTATTTGGCTGTGACGGAATGTGATTCGACACTTGAGGACACTGTTTGTGAAATTGCTTCAAATAGACAAATTGAAACATGTGAATTCTATAGAATGAATGAGAATAGTATCATTGACTATACAAAGAGATATGACAAGAGTGAAGTTACACTTTACTGTAGAAAATGTGACCCTGACATTGCACTACATCAGGATCAGTACACTGTGAATTCAGATAACCTACCTGCACTAGTTGTCATTGACAAATACCTATACCTAGTAGAAGATGAAATCTAAAGAGTAGAAAAGTCGTTTTATAATGTATATAAATTTTTATTAATAAACAATTTCGCATACATTTTTAGAACATTTTATTCGTAGGGCACTAAAATCAATATTAAATACGCTTGTAAGTATATTTTCCACTAGAAAGTCGTTCAATTGAGGTAAGTCAACGTAGATGTCGAGAAACTGCTTGTAGGTGTAGCCACGACATCTGAACATGAAAAAGAGTAGTGCATGAAAGCCACATGTCTTAGTCGTTAAATCCTGTACTCTTCGTTGATTTTGAATAATGGTTTTCCCACTGCTTTCAATAAAGTTGCTGATGTATGGAGTGTAGAATTTATACGATAGGCCAAGAGGATCAAAAAATTCAATATTCTTCGCTGTTTGAAAGATGCATAGCCAATGGCCGGTCTTCAAAGTCGATGGACTGCTATTAACAATGATTAGGGTATTGTTAACACTTGGAATTTTTTCAATGAAGTCCAAAGGTATGCAATAGGACTTGTACTGGGACATGTATGGATCCATACTAAATACGTTGATTATTTGGTTTTTGTTCATGGTGCTAAGTCTAGTAGAACACTGCCGTCGGGTGTGATTTCCCAATAGGTTTCAAATTGACTCAGTGATATTAGCGTGATACTCTCAGTCACAGCATCGGCAAATGTACACTCTAAACGTACATTCCCTGTTCGTACTATGCTCATATCCTGAGTCCCCGACAAGTCCAAAACAATTACCCCATGATTTTTTGAAAACATTGAATCGGTTATTCCATTTTCAAATAGTTGAGAGTCATGATCTAGGGATTGCATGGTCAACTCGTACAGAGTTCTATAGGATTTTTTGTCAAATGATAGAGTGTACAGTGGAATACCATTCACTTCGCACACAAGGCTAGATAGACCGAAAAAATTAAAATCATGGGGGATTCAGTCCAGGATCCAACGGCACTGCCACTCTTCACAAAGGCCAAAGCCAATTTTGATGGGATTTCTCCATTGATAAATGATGAATCGCTATAGCTACGAGAGCCGGTGGCAATGTGACGTTGATTGGTGATCATATGGGGGACAAGAAGTTTAATGTTGTTGCCATTGGCTCTTAGCTTTTCCACTGCCAATGCAACAGAGCTCATAACTTGTTGTTTTCGGACGTGGAGAATTGCCGATGTAATAATGACATTTGCATCGGGTGCTGCAGGAAGTGTTTTTCTCAAAATGAAATTTGATGGGGCCAGCTGTAACTTTATGTCAATCTTGACATTAGGGGGTAGCCATTGGGATATATTGAATATCTCATGATTTAATTTTCCAACCAGATGATACTCTTGGGTCACTGCAGTAGTCAACTCACCATCATTATCAACACCTGATCGATATTCATAGCCCAATGATTGTCCTCTCAACTCCTTGTATGCCTTTGGTGTCATCATCATAAATTGTATGTAGCTTGCATAGTTTGATAAATTATTGCTAGTGCTCACCAATGTTCCATTAATAAATACATTAATTTGTTTGAATAGGTTGTGTAGAATACAGTTCTCGTAGGAGAGACCGTCGGCAGCATTTGGAGTTGTATTATCTGACTTTTTCTTCACCGCAACATTTAAATCAATAAATGTTGATGACAAATCAATGAAATAGTCTTCATTGGAAAATATTTGAAAGTGTATATTTTCCGAGAGGGGTTGTTGGGGATGAAATTGTTCATAGTAGCCATACTTGACACTGACATCAACATTTTCAGCATTGAATAGATTCAATGAGGAACTAATTGATGGATTCGATTCCTTGTGAGGGAGATAAGTCATCTTAAGAGAAGAAATCCTTCTTTGATCTAACAATTTTCTTCTTCTTCTGCTTATTGGTCTTCCTTGTTTTCTTCCTCAAAGTCCTTGTTGATGTCCTTCGCTTCCCGCCTGTGTGGAGACTGATGAGTGAATGACGTGCACGCATCCTTTTCAATCCCTCCCCATTTTGTCGAGATTTTAATTGCTCACCAACGGCTCTTGCTGAAGATCTAATATTTTCCTTAACACTCTCCTTGAAATTCTTTGCCCGACCCCCAGTCCTGTTATTGCTAGAGGGTCACCCAATTTACTTCTTAGTGTTAACTGACAGAGTTCCAAATACGAAGTGTTTACAGGAACATACTGAAGATGCTTTATATTATAGTGATGAACAAGTTCATGAGTTGTTTTTCGTTCAAGAACACGTAGGAGGGGGACATTTGAATTACCGACTCTCGACGTTTCCCCAAAGGACGCATAGAGAAATATGCAAGAGTCCGAGGCGAAACCAGGTGGATAATCAGCAAAAATAACTTGATTCATCCCGTAAACGGTGCCAGCATTTTTCCCATTGATCATATTCTGTTTAAAGCCAAGAACGTCTCTCAGATTATCATTGAGAACAGTTATTTCGGTGTCAACAGGTGAGGTAATGTAAATCCTATCATGTTCCAATGAATAATTAAAATAGAATTTACCATTCCTACGATATGATATTTTTCTATTGATTGTACGACACAAATCTGTCATATTATCGTATTCAATATATTTCAATTTGGCATATGGATATTCGCTAGATTTAAGTGCTTCAACCCATTCATAGTCGACAAAGAGTGTCCAATCGAATGGTATAACTTTTATATCATACACACGATCCTTTCTCAGGATGTCATAGGTATTTTTGAGAATACAGTCGACAAGAGCCACTTCATACGCACCGTCAAATTTGATGGCGGGGGAGAGTTTTGTCCAAAAATCACTTGTCGTATTCAAGTCGTTGTAGAGAGGATCGGAAACGTTTGACATAAATGTTACATAGAAAATCATTGGGCATTGTCAATATCTTCAACACCGATCCAAGAATCAAAATCAGAGCTGTATCCTAGCCACCGAACAAGTAACTGTTTCCTACCCCTGCGAGTACGAGTCTTTAATATCTTTTCAATTTGATAGATTTCACTATTATTTTTAACCTTTTGTAGTTCATAGTCATAAAAGCCACCGAGAATCTCTTCATCTTTGGTATCGCGCAAACGATAAGTTATGGGTTTAGTGTCTTGGATTTTTGCCACTTTAAAAAGTTCGGTGGACCACAAGTAATTCCCCTTTTCAAAAACATTAGTTGCTCTATTAATTCGAACAGTATCACCAACATTGAATTTATTTTTCTTCTTGACAATTGTTTCATTGGAATACTGTTTAAGAAAGGTGTCAATTGTATCATGATCAGAATGATGAACTTCCGTTGGGGTTGAGTTGGACAATGATCGATGAGGTCGTTGATTATAAATCAACATGATTTAATCTAAATCATGAATAAAAGCCGGTGTATTGTTCAATGTACAATATCTTGAAATTAAAAGTCGAATAGTTCTTTTCAATCGTTTCGGCCAATGCAGCCTTTATAGGACTATGACTATGATAGAGCAGTGTACTATATTTCACTAGTACTTTTGCAACATGGGGATTAACAAATTCACTACCGCGATCCGTTTGAATTTTTTTTTTATATGAATCCTGTTCGAGAATACTTTCAATGGCCTGAGCAACTTCAACGCCTCTCTTTGATCGCAATGGAAATGCATATGCATAGCGACTAAAAACACTGATTGCAAGTAGAATATACTTGTACGGTGTATTGTGACGTCGATGAACCTCATCTAGAGTCAGGAGATCTGCTTACATTATATGCAATGGGAAAAAGGCTTTAGTTTTTCGTTATTGATTGGCACGAAGTCTATGATTTCTATGCAGAGTGTAACTTGATTCATTTTGTAGATAGTCATGTACACTTTTAGTGTGAACACCAGTGACCTTGGAAAGAGTGGTGGGTGAACTTAAACTCCCCACCTCACCAATATTTTCATAAACACCTTTCAGAACTTCAACCATTTTGAACGTAAACATGTTGTGTAACGTCCGCTACCCTTTTTGTATACTGGCGGTTGGTGGTTGATACTTGATACTTTCGCTTTGTCTAGCTATCAGTGGTGTGCTAGTATTTTCCAAAATTGATTTAAAATCTTCTTCTTCTTCTTCTTCATATTTTAATGGTGGTATTGACAATGATGCATGTTCATTTAATTTTTTTAGAATTTGTCTATTGCTAATAAGACTTTTGGGGAAGTTTAATGTATTTAGAAAGTTGTATAGATGAGCGTCAAATGATAATAGTCCTTTACGATTTGTAACCATATCATAGATTAAATCAAGTAGATTATAGCTCTTGCCCTGAATTATAATCCCTTTCCCATTGCTCTCAACTTGAATATGATCTTGACCACTTTCCATGAGATAGGCTAGGAGTCGTTTACTTTGTTCACGATATGAGTGGGGCATTAGATTTCCAATTTTCAATACAATTGAATCCAATTCCTCCTTCTTTAGTTGTGTTCCAGCAGCAGCAGACTCTTGAGGAGATGATTCTTTTTTTGTGATCAATAGCAGCAGTGGCCTTCGACCGATAGGGCTTATGTTTGTCCACTCGGCGAAGTGCATCTTGAAGTAAAAGCAGTTTTTTATCATCCTCAGTATTCTCGTTGTCAAGGAATTTACTCAGATTGTTCTCAAAGTTCCACGGGTGAGAGGGCGAGTTCTATTGGAGTCAATCTATAGGGTTTCGCCATTCTCTAGAGAAAAACTGTTTACAAGTCCTGCAATTATTGGCAGTAAAAGTGTGAAAAAGCTACCGCCCGCCTGAAGAAGTCGTTTCTTTTTAAAATTCTTTCCTTTGTTTTTAGAGGCCAATGTACGTACAATGGAACGATGTTGCTTTGCCCGTGCTTAACTACTTCTGGCAGTTGAACATTACCCTCGGTCAAATTTAAACAAAGTTCAGATATTAGATTAATGAAATCATTGTCAATACCATGTTTGAGTATTGCTTTCCTAAGCGAGGGTTTTGAATTGCTTAGAACTGAAAACAGATGTCTATTTTCATGTAGTTTCTTCAGTCTCATGATACCGACTAATAGGTCTTTTTAGTGTTCACGGGGAGATATTCTGTAATTTCATTGTCGAAAATATCTGTGACTACACGCAGATCCTCGGGTGTATTTTGATTAAGATCCAATAGGATATAGCCGTAGGGTTTATTAGTTGCCTGATTGTATGCTGAGAGCAAAAATTTAGGGGCGCCTGGATAGATTTGTTTATTGAGGGTTATTAGCGAGCTGGAATCACGAACAACTCTGTAGATGATATAGTAGGTGCAGTTCAATGCAAGTGTTCGCATACATTTGCTCTGATGAAAGAGATTGTGTAGAACCAGAGTAACGGAAATCTGTTTCCACTTCAGTTCAGATTTTTCTCAAAGAGATGAAAAAATTTAAAATACTGTTCCAAATTTTTCGTAGAAGATAGAAAAGTTTAAGTTCTCTTCTGAATTTTACCAAAGAACACAATTCAATTCTAATTTCACCAGAGAAAATAAAAAGCTTCCACTTCAGTGTTAAGTTCACCAAGACATAAAAAATTTAAAGTTCAGTTCTAAATTTTTTTCCGTAGAAGATAGGAAAAGTTATACCATGATTGTGATTATTTTCTCTGAAGATAAAAAGTTTCATCTTAATTCAAATTTTCTTAAATTCAGTTCCGACCTTTCTCAAAGAGATGAAAAAATTTAAAGTTCTGTTCCAAATATTTTCCCGGAAGAAGAAAAGTTCAACTTCGATCCTAAATTTTCTTAATGAAAATGAAATAAGTTATTGATCAATTCTATTTTCCCAAAATAATATAAAAATTTTCCACTTCAGTTCAGATTTTTCTCAAAGAGATGAAAAATTTAAAATACTTCCAAATTTTTCATAGAAGATAGAAAAGTTCCAGTTCTCTTCTGAATTTTACCAACGAACACAATTCAATTCTAATTTCTCCAGAGAAAATAAAAAGCTTCCACTTAAGTTTTAAAGTTCACCAAGACATAAAAAATTTAAAGTTCTGTTCTAAATTTTTCCGTAGAAGATAGGAAAAGTTATACTATGATTGTGATTATTTTCCATGAAGATAAAAAGTTTCACTTTAATTCAAATTTTTTAAATTCAGTTCCGACTTTTCACATAGAGATGAAAAAAATTTAAAGCTCTGTTCCAAATTTTACATAGAAGATTGGAAAAGTTATACTTTGATCGTGAATATTCAAGTTCTCTTCTGAATTTTACCAAAGAACACAATTCAATTCTAATTTCTCCAGAGAAAATAAAAAGCTTTTACTTCAGTTTTAAGTTCACCATGACATAAAAAATTTAAAGTTCAGTTCTAAATTTTTACATAGAAGATAGGAAAAGTTATACTATGATTTTGATAATTTCCTATGAAGATTAAAAGTTTCACTTCAATTTTTAATTTTTCTCAAAGAAGTGAAGAAAAGTTCAACTTCGATTCTGAATTTTCTCAATGAAAATGAAATAAGTTATTGATCATTTCTATTTTCCCAAAATAATATAAAAATTTTCCACTTCAGTTCAGATTTTTCTCAAACAGATGAAAAAATTTAAAATACTGTTCCAAAATTTCCATAGAAGATAGAAAAATTCAAGTTCTCTTCTGGAATTTTACTAAAGAACATAATTCAATTCTAATTTCTCCAGAGAAAAAAAAAAGCTTCCACATCAGTTTTAAGTTCACCAAGACATAAAAAATTCAAAGTTCAGTTCTAAATTTTTCCATAGAAGATATGAAAAGTTATACTATGATTGTGATTATTTTCCATGAAGATAAAAAGTTTCATTTTAATTCTAAATTTCTTAAATTCAATTCCGACCTTTCTCAAAGAGATGAAAAAATTTAAAGTTCTGTTCCAAATATTTACCCGGAAAAGAAAAGTTCAACTTCGATTCTGAATTTTCTCAATGAAAATGAAATAAGTTATTGATCATTTCTATTTTCTCAAAATATTATTTTTCATAAAATAATATAAAAATTTCATTCATCTAACCACCAAAAACAATAGGTTAGGTTAGGTATAAATAAATATTAATACATAATTAGAAAAATTTCTCCATGTTTAAGTTAGGCTAGGTTAGGTTAACTTATCATGAGCGCTCATGATAAGCTAACCTAACCTAACTTAAACATGGTAAAAAGATTAAATTAGGTTAGGTTAGATTAAGTTAGGTCAGGTTAAGTTAGGTTAGGTTAGGTTAGCCTACGTACGCGCGCGTACGTAGGCTAACCTAACCTAACCTAACCTATTGTTTTTGGTGGTTAGATGAATGAACTAAATTTAAAAAAAATTAGAAATAGAGTGAAACTTTTTATCTTCATGGTAAATAATCACAATCATAGTATAGCCATTCCTATCTTCTATGGAAAAATTTAGAATTGAACTTTAAATTTTTATGTCTTTGAGAAATTATGAACTGAAATGGAAGCTTTTTCATTTTCATTGGTAAATTTCAGAATTGAGCTAACTTTTTTCTCTCCTCTCTAAGAAAATTCAGAAGAGAACTTGTACATTTTGCACTTCTTCGAGAAAACTTAGAATTAAAGTGGAGCTCCATATCTTCATGGAGAATAATCACAATCAAAGTATAACTTTTTCTATCTTCTATGAAAAATTTGGAACAGTATTTTAAATTTTATCATCTCTTTGAGAAAAATCTGAATTGAAGTGGAAAATTTTATATTATTTTAGGAAAATAGAATTGATCAATAACTTATTTCATTTTCATTGAGAAAATTCAGAATTAAACTTTTCTTTTCTGGGTAAATATTTGGGTAAATATTTTCTGGGTAAATATAACCAAAATCATAGTATAAATTTTCCTATCTTCTATGTAAAAATTTAGAACTGAACTTTAAATTTTTATGTCATGGTAAACTTAAAACTGAAGTGGAAGCTTTTTATTTTCTCTGGAGAAGTTAGAATTGAATTGTGTCTTTGGTAAAATTCAGAAGAGAACTTGAATATTCACGATCAAAGTATAACTTTTCCAATCTTCTATGAAAAATTTGGAACAGAACTTTAAATTTTTTCATCTCTATGTGAAAAGTCGGAACTGAATTTAAGAAAATTTGAATTGAAAGTGAAACTTTTTATCTTCATGGAAAATAATCACAATCATAGTATCAACTTTTCTATCTTTTACGGAAAAATTTAGAACATAACTTTAAATTTTTTATGTCTTGGTGAACTTAAAACTGAAGTGGAAGCTTTTTATTTTCTCTGGAGAAATTAGAATTGAAATGTGTTCATTGGTAAAATTCAGAAGAGAACTTGAACTTTTCTATCTTCTCTGAAAAATTTGGAAGTATTTTAAATTTTTCATCTCTTTGAGAAAAATCTGAACTGAAGTGAAAAATTTTTATATTATTTTGGGAAAATAGAATTGATCAATAACTTGTTTCATTTTCATTAAGAAAATTCAGAATCGAAGTTGAAATTTTCTTCTTCCTGGAAAATATTTGGAACAGAACTTTAAATTTTTTCATCTCTTTGAGAAAGGTTGGAACTGAATTTAAGAAATTTAGAATTAAGGTGAAACTTTTTATCTTCATAGAAAATAATCACAATCATGGTATAACTTTTCCTATCTTCTACGGAAAATTTAGAACTGAACTTTAAATTTTTTATGTCTTGGTGAACTTAAAACTGAAGTGGAAGCTTTTTATTTTCTCTGGTGAAATTAGAATTCAATTGTGTTCTTTGGTAAAATTCAGAAGAGAACTTGAACTTTTCTATCTTCTACGAAAAATTTGGAACAGTATTTTAAATTTTTTCATCTCTTTGAGAAAAATCTGAACTGAAGTGGAAAATTTTTATATTATTTGGAAAATAGAAATGATCAATAACTTACTTCATTTTCATTAAGAAAATTCAGAATCGAAGTTGAACTTTTCTTCTTCCGGGAAAATATTTGGAACAGAACTTTAATTTTTTTCATCTCTTTGAGAAAAGCCGGAATTGAATTTAAGAAAATTTAGAATTAATGTGAAACTTTTTATCTTCATAGAAATTAATCACAATCATGGTATAACTTTTCTTATCTTCTACGGAAAAATTTAGAACTGAACTTTAAATTTTTTATGTCTTGGTGAACTTAAAGCTGAAGTGGAAGCTTTTATTTTCTCTGGTGAAATTAGAATTGAATTGTGTTCTTTGGTAAAATTCAGAAGAGAACTTGAACTTTTCTATCTTCTAAGAAAAATTTGGAACAGAACTTTAAATTTTTTCATCTCTATGTGAAAAGTCGGAACTGAATTTAAGAAAATTTAAAATTAAAGTGAAACTTTTTATCTTCAATGGAAAATAATCATAATCATAGTATAACTTTTCCTATCTTCTATGTAAAAATTTAGAACTGAACTTTAAATTTTTTATGTCTTGGTGAACTTAAAACTGAAGTGGAAGCTTTTTATTTTCTCTGGTGAAATTAGAATTGAATTATGTTCTTTGGTAAAATTCAGATTAGAACTTGAACTTTTCTATCTTCTAAGAAAAATTTGGAACAATATTTTTAATTTTTTCATCTCTTTGAGAAAAATCTGAATGAAATGGAAAATTTTATAATATTTTGAGAAAATAGAATTGATCAATAACTTTTTTCATTTTCATCGAGAAAATTCAGAATCGAAGTTGAAATTTTCTTCTTCCGGGGAAATATTTGGAACAGAACTTTAAATTTTTTCATCTCTTGGAGAAAGGTTGGAACTGAATTTAAAAAAAATTAGGATTAAAGTGAAATTTTTTATCTTTATAGAAAATAATCACAATCATGGTATAACTTTTCCTATCTTCTACGGAAAAATTTAGAAGTGAACTTTAAATTTTTTATGTCTTGGGCCTTTTCTTCTTCCGGGAAAAGTATTTCTTGGT